>OMNN01063406.1:0-13908 GCA_900302755.1 Chromis chromis | reverse complement strand
ATCCTGCATGTTTTAGATGTTTCCCTCTTCCAACACACCTGATTCAAATGATCAGGATCGTTATCAGGCTTCTGCAGAGCTTGAGGATGAGCTGATCATTTGAATCAGGTGTGTTGGAAGAGGGAAACATCTAAAAACATGCAGGATAGGGGCCCTCGAGGACCAGGATTTGACACCCCTGCTGTACCGAGATGGAGAGAGGATGTTGGGTGCTCCAGCAGGGGTTTTTACCTTTTTGATGTATGCAGCGATGTCTTTCTCGATGTTGTACTTCTCCAGGGCCTGCGTGGCACACTCCACGGCGTCCTGCTGCATGTCCTCCGACATGTCGGCATTTTTGATCACTGCCTTTCTCTCAGACATGGTTGCCCTGGGAAACCAAAACACAGCGGAGAATTCATCATCATCCTCATCCTCACAGGCATTGCATTGGCACACACACACAATAGGACCGAGTGTAGAGCCCGAGCAGCCCAACAGACTGCTTTAAACGGTGGACTGCACTGCATGATGCCAGTAAAGGGAGAAAAACGCCTGGTTAGTGACGATGCCGTGATTACATAATGGGTGATACACCATATCTTAACTAGCCGTTTCTACAAGTGTTGCATAACAACTTCCATCAGGCTCTTGCTGGACGCGCTCTCTGCGTAGTTTCTATGGATACACAAGACATTTGAGATTATCGCCTGGAATTTTTCCCGAGGTTTCAACGAGAATCCTGTAAAAATCGGGCAACAAAACGACACCACACTGCTGCAACTAGCCAACTTTAGAAAGCAAGCGAGCGAGAAAAGCATGCTTTAACCGCAGAAACGTGCGGGATATCAAAAATAAACACCCCACCAAACCCCCTCAAACACAACGTTTCCCCACAAATAAGGACTTTATCTGAAGTAAGGAGCCGCAAGGGAGATGGGTTTTGCTAGCAACACCTGGCCACATGCACAATCAGCGTTGATGAGCTGTTGATTAGCTAAAGCACGACAACTGGCTGCTCATTCATCCCGAAAAAGGAGGAAAAACACCATCTAACTGAAAACGCAGACCTCACCAGTTCAGTAATAAGAACAAACAAATCACAATTCTCTGCATGCAGAATTTGTTAATTTACCTCCTAATCTCCCGTACACTGTTTATCTAGTTTTAAAGAGACGACTGCTCCTGAAGTGACAACTCCCGCGAAGTGGTTGACACAAAAGTAATGTGGGTGTGTAGCGGTAAGAGACTGCTGCCTCGACGCGCTCCCATTGGCTGGTATTAATGCACGGAGCGCTGTCATTGGCTAACTCAGGCCTGTCTTTCCGCTGTTTCTGGCAGCATTTTATTTCAACCCAGCATGCCTAGCGACACGGCCGTTACCGCGACAACCTTTGTAAATAACTTGGCTTGACAGAGCTACCGCAGGATATGTAATTATTTTAACGTTGTGTTTTTCCAAACGCGGCTTCAAGTGTACGAATTTTATTTTTAATTTTGTCATTTAATTGTACTGTTTTTTTAAATAAAGTGCCCAATACGGAACAACAAATCATGACAAGCCAGCCTATTTTGTATTAGCAAGAAATTAATTAATACTTAAAACTTTAAAAATGTGAAGGTCTTTCTTGCACTCCTTACTCTTGTTTTCATTTTTATTCTATTTCTATTTTATTCTAATGTTGTAAATACCTTATTCTGTTTTTTATTTTTATTATTATATTTTATTCTAAATAGCACCGTGAAGTTGAGCTGGCACTAAGTACCAAAAATTTCATCACTGGTGATGATGTACATTGTTACAGAGTGCATGACAATAAAGAATCTTGAATCTTGAATCTTGAAATGATAACTTTACTAATTATAATGTGCCGTTAAATATTTGTATGTATTAATTTGTATTTCGACGTTGTTTATGCGCTAAGGAAGTCACTATTTGAACAGCTGTGGTGTACAGACATTAAATTCAGTACATAAAGACGTTTAAAAGGCAAAATTAAGTGTAGTAAAATATGATTTTCAAAAAGAAAACTACCTCCATCAACAAACACATACTGCTTAACATTATGGTGTGCATCCTACACTCCCAGCATTACACACCTCACTATGATCCAGAATACAGTTAAGTGACTGTATTCTACATGCTACAATTAGCAATTTTCATTTTTTTAAATTCCTCATAAGATCCTATAAACAAATTAAAAATGAAAATGAATAACACTTGTATCTTTTTTACCCATTTATTTCATTCATGCATACTCAAAGCTAGCATTTGGACATCAACAATCCCTCAGATTTCCTTTTTTTAACTTAAATATTATCTGACATATCTGCAACCATCCACCTACAAAGCTGGAGGTCACTTCTAATCCTAATATTCAAGTTTTACACTGTAGCAACATTTCAGTTGCTTTTATCTACCACTTTTGAAAACCCCCCTTGAAAAGCTCTGACGATACAATGTCCTGAACTATAACTGCATGTCAACATTTTCACACAACCACATAAAACAGATTCATCAAGTCTACCAGTACAGTCACTCATTAATCAGCACCAGAGGAAAACATATATGCTCATTCATCAGGAGTCAAATGACCATTTTGTCCCAAATTAGTGTCCATAACCAGGAATTTAGCCCGTCAATCATAAATACTTTGTATCATTGTAGTATTTCCATTTTACTAGGTTACCCAAATTGGAGGAAAAATGCTGCATGATGAAAAAGAACTTTACAAAAAACTACAGTAATTTAAAAATGACAGTAATAACGCAGTGTTAAAGACGACTATTTTCAAAGAAAAAGCCTTGATGATAGTAATCCTCACTATTCATGCACAACTTTTGTAACAGAAGTCAGTCCACATAAAAAATTGTTCCTCCCACGTTATAATCCTTTTTTGACATATCAAAGACGAAATTTAAAAGTGAGGTATAATATAAATAACTGAGCATGATTTACAAACTTGCTTAAAAATCGAGGTAAAAAGTCCTCACAAAGATATATGGCCATGAAGATTTAAGCCTAAGGTAAAAGCTAAATCATTGTCTCGTCCAGAACGTGCATGTGTTCAAGATAAAATATCACTGATGGAGATGGCTTCAGCTAAAGACGTAAAATGTCCAAAACAAATACTTAAAATGACTTTCACAGTTGTTTCCATGGGAGAATGGTGAAAAAGTAAAACACCAGCACACACATTTGTTTAGATTTTGTTTGCAAGAAAGCTGTAGCTTTAAATACAGATGTAACTAGGCGCTGTTCTTCGCTTCACTCGCTGCGGTCCTTCGGCTCTCTGTATCTGTACTGGATGTACTCAAAGATGTCTCTCTCACTATCCACCAACAGAGGCTCCCCTGCCACACCTACAGCAGATCCAGACAGAAAAATAGCAGATGTTAAAAGCTGAACGCATGAATCATTAGTTACCGACTGATGACAGAAGTCACATGTAGCTGAAACACAGTTCAGCAGGTTCATGTGTCATATTTGACTTAGACTCACCAGTGACCCCAAGTGGTCGTATGGTGTACTCGTTAAGCGTGAAGCCCTTCTCCAGTGCATGAGTTCTCATATTTTTATTGAAGATATCGCTTCCAGTGAAATACAGAACTCCACAGTAGTACTGGTCCTTGGGAATTAACCTTTGGAAATGAGGAACGGACAGTTAGGGAGATCATAATTTGATCCCATCAACAAATAGTATTACTCAAAACAGTCAATATCCTGACACAGATTCTTATAGCAATACAATAAATCTTCATGAACGTAAGCCGAATGCCTGAGGTCTATATGTTGAGAGCAAAATAAAAGTATGGTACCTAATATCAATACGCCTGTGCAGATATTCTTCCTCATCTTCATCACTCTGCTGCAGCTGGCAGACTCCCTAGAAAAACAAGATCCAGCACATCGTGACCACAGTCATGTGCTACATGGGTTGGGTGTAGTTAACGTACTAACCGTGTTACCAATCACAACAGGAGAGAAAGTAGCCAGAGGCCTCACCATGAACTTAGTGTCTCCTTTGGACAGAGTGTCGGTCACAAACCCAATCGACTCTAAATGCTCGACCACGGCATGGAGAAGCTTGGGCTGGAAAATAGAACAAAATAGGTTTATCTTGGAAACAAATTATCTTGGAAACATACTGTATTCACGATCGAACACTTGAGCTACAGTAAAGAGAAGTCTTACCTGCTTCTCAGTTTGAGAGGTGTAGTTTGGGTGGGTCAGTAAAATATCAATATCACCACTCGATGCTGCACCTGGAGATTATGACCATGATTAACAGAGGTGCTGTTACAAACTAAACACTCATGTTAATCAACCTGACTGAAAAGATTACCTCTCCTGTAGCTTCCACAGATTGTTCCAATATAGTCTGTATCGATTTCCTTCAACTCTCCAAGAATCAGAGTCTATACAAGTACACAATATCCCAGTGTAAGAGAAGGCCACATGAAATCGTTGGAACATATAAAAAACACATAAATGCTTGATCACCTCCATCTGTTCCATTTCAGCTCTTGGAATCCTTTTTTCAAATTCTTCAAAGTACCTACAGACAGCACAATGACTCATTAAACACACCAAATGTATCAACAGAAAATGACTTGAATATATATAAAGCATCTTTAGATATAAAAGATACAAAAAAAAATATGATTAAAAGAGCTTTTAACCAAACTTACTTGAGTCCAATCTGCTGATGATGGTTTAGCTTGTGCTCGATCTTTTTCAAATCTAAAAATACATGAAAAATAGGAAAAAACTAAAACTTCTACTCATTTATTGAACACACAACAGACTGTATGTCAAATAAAATATAAAGTCATGCAGGCAAAGAATATCTGAAAAATTGTAATGCAAGTCAAATGCTAAACAAACCTTCTAAGGTCTTCACGCCTTCGTCAAAAAACTTCCTGGCAGCAGCAGGACTAAAGTCAAGACCCAAGAGATGCACTTTGTTAGTTGGAGCACATATAACAAAACTGCATGAACAGATAAATCTACCTCTGAATGGGCCAATGAACTGGTCACTCATTGCATTTTGATATATGATGATGCATTTTACTGTAAATGTCCAAATAAACATATTCATATTGACATTTAGGCCGGTACTAGTGTCAGCATACCCTATTCCAGTAACTCTAGTGAGGAAATTGATGGAGGAGCTGGTGTCATCATTTCGAATCTAGAGGAAAATATAAAAGTTGCACATCAGTCTGTGTAATATGTTGGAATATAACTATAAGAATTATTCTGACACACCAAGACTCACCTTTTCCAGTTTCCTTAGTTTGCCAGTTTGCAGGAACTCATCAATCTTTTCTGCTATTTTAGCTCCAACACCATCCTGTTAAAATGGGAAAACAAACATGAGGGTGCTGCACACTGTGATCTGCAGCGATTATGTAAGATGTGCAGAGTAGCTGTTGACAAACATTTTAAGGCTACAACCGAAGGCGGTGCTTGAAACGCAGCAACACAAGCACATCAGCGGTAGGAAAGACAAACAGCGTTGGCATCACTTCCTGTTTTACAGAGGCAATTACACCTAAAGGAACAGTCTAAAAACAGTACAGATCATATCATCTGTCCCAGTGAAGGTCAGTGCAGACAAAAATGTAGTCAGAGACGCAGCTTCAAGCTATTTAGAATAAAACACTACAACACAACAAATCAAAAAGAGTGATTATACCAACATAAATCTGATATGTCTGCAATTTGAAATGTTAAATGTATATACCGTTTTATTATTTGATCATGTTGAAAGGGAAAATCACAGGATCATCCATCCATTCATCTATCTATGATGATAATCAAGGTTATATAATATCCTATTGAGCAATGTTTGATGGGCCTTTTAATGAATTTATCTATTCATATAAGGACATTATACCATGACATGTTCACTATCGACCCTGTGCATTTGAAACAAGTACTGGCCAGTGCATTTACATCATTGTCAAAGATGTAAAAACGCCTGCACTACTGATCACTAGATTTTTAGCAAAATCTCATTATGCATCTAGACCATTGTCACAAGGTTGTCACGTAGGTGTTATTTACAAAGACAGCTTATGGCGATGTTAACATTCTTATCAGTTCACATACCAGTTTCTTAGCCTCTTCTCCACTTTTGATCTTGTTAGGGTACTTGGCGATGGTAGATGCTGCTTTCCTAACCACCGGGCACAAGAAGACATATTATGTAATAGTTAAAAAAAACAAAACGAAAAAAACATTGCATTTGAAAGCTTTGACTGAATTTCTCTGAGAATATTCAAAAGAGTTTTATCAGACTAAGTGATCAGGTTAATGATTACCATCTTATCACAGAATGCTACTCAATGTATTACACACTAATGCAAATGACTATAGTAGCCATACCATACCACTGACTACATATCCATACCATAAATCAAAATTTATTATCATTAATTACTAAATTGTTAGTTAGAATTTATTTGGTGTTGAGGTGCTGCTTTGATTTCATGGTGCTTCTAATATAAGTCTATCCTTACTGATATGTAAATGGTTTGGGAGCGGTACAGCAGAAACCTTTCTCAGCATAACACACTGCAATTCAACAGCAAAAGTCTCTGAAATTACCATAAAATTCAATCAACACCTCCAAAGAAAGAGTTTAATTGAACATAATAAGCTCATTAAATGCTTCTTTGCTATGTTGTTGTATTTGACAGCATTACTTTTACCTAAGCAGACCTAATAACCTTGGAACTGAGATGTTTTCTGTACATTTGATGTATTAGATTTCAACTGGATTACATCTGTATTTACACCTTGTCGTATAAAGAACAATGAAACTTCTTCAAGCAAAGTACAGCTCTCTGGTGAGCCTTACCTGTATGCATTGTACTTGTGTATTGCCCTGTTGACATTTTTCTCGTAGTTGGCCAGCTCTGGAAACAGAAGCAGTGTTAAGACATTGAATGACTTCATCTCCCCCTCATACTCCTGTAGTTTATTGCTACTACATTAGGCAACAGAACTGAAAGTAGGAGGCATTTAAATGACATCAGTCACCATCAGCGTGCTAAATTACTTCTAAATAACCGAGTTTTTTTTAAATTCAAGAAACAAGCAGCATCATTGAGAGCACTTTGACGAATATGCTACTCGTGCAAAGTTATTTTAGGGCTATTTGCATTTAAAAACAGAACACAGCTGTCATGCTAGCTCCTGTTAGCTGAGCACAACCGTCTGACTTCTCTTCACGTACCGACAAGAAAGTCTGTTATTCCCTCATTTAGGGATTCCTGCGGCGCTTTCCTCTTGCTCATTGTGGATTTGACAGACTCTCAAACGTGTGTTGAAAAGTTAAACGGGTTTATATTCATGCAATAGAAGTTTAGACCTCTTTATGTTGTTAGCTACCCTTTAACTAGCACATTAGCTAAAGCTAGCCCACACGCCGAACAATGACCGAAAGACGTAGAGGGGGTGGGGCGTGCGTCTTACGTCAGAGATATTCAAAATTATGTTTGTTTTTTAAAATTTTAAATAAATAAAACGACATTTGGGGGCATCATTGATTCTCCATGCATTATAATGCGTGGTAAGTTTTAATAAAATCTAAAAACGCACATATACAGTAACTTCACAAAATATATTCATTATAAATGACTGGCGAGCTTTACAAAAAGACAAAACAAATCACATCTCAGCAAATGACACTTGGGGATTTTACTGTTTTCACTACATCTGCCTCTTTTTTTTCCTGCATATTATTCAGTAGCATGTATATCATTGTTTTCATAATTGCATTCAGTAACCTCAATATGTAAAAAGAAACCTGTTTACAATATAGATTTTTCAGTTTACAAAATACTTTCATAACATGAAAATAGTCATCTTTTTACACAGGGTTAAGTTTTATTTTACATAATGCAACTACAAAATGAATCTCAGTAGCAACAGCAGTGGATTTACAAGATCATCTCCTCCTCTTCCTTCTTTCTCCTCCCCCTCCTCTTCCTCTCCATGTGTTAGGAATCTATTTTTATGTAAACTTTCTCCCTGGAGAATATTTTGATGGCCTCCTCGACTTCAGAAAGCCGACAATCAAGACGAGCCCGGCGTGAGCGAATACTCAGAGTGTCAGCTTTGAGAGGGAGCGAGAGCAGCTCGGTCACCAGCGAGCGGTGGGCTGAGGGGGAAAAAGTCAGCAAGAACATAGTTAGAAAGGCAAATATTGCTGTACAAGGTGTACTATGATATACTGTATATTGTGGTATTGTTATTATCACAAATGTATGGCCAGTGATAAGGAGCATCATACTTTCTTGCAGGGACTTCAGTGTCTTCTGTCTGTCATTCTCAGGCATCAGGGTGTGACCAGGTGGAGCTGAAGGATCAGGTGCATTCCTCCTCCTCTCCTCCTCCTCTTTACGCCACTGCTCCTTCCTCTCCTCAAGGCTGTGTGTGATATTGCACATGTTTAAGTATCAGCAAAAATGTCAAAAGTTGCCTGTGGTAAAGCATCAAGTGTTTATACAAAGTTGGTTATAAATAAGGTAAGATATAGTATAAGAATACTCACTACTGAGGCACCTGCCCCTTTACTGCACTGGGCACAGGCTTCTCTCGAAGGTTTATCAGGGACTGGGACCGACGAGGAACAGTTCTTCCTGCAGCCCGAGCATTATGTTTAATGAAGTCTATGGTGTGACCTTGCACCTGTAACTGTAAGAAAAAATAAAAAATAAATAAGGATATACTGCAGATGCACAACCAATGATCATATTATGTATTAAATTTCTTTGTATACATTTTGGAGCACCAGATGAAATATGCAAGACCCGATTCAACACACATCAATGTATTACACCACTTATGAGTGTGTTTCAATAAAGAAAAACATTTATTATCAGATCCCACCTTCAAGTCCTGGTCCTCTGTAGAGTTACAGGAAGCCGAACGTTGTAAAACTACAGAAGAACCTTTGGATCGTGGTCTTGGGGGAGCAGCAGACACACCACTAGTGTGGGCCTTTAGAAAGGTTTTACACTGTGGCTTAATGACTGGACTGGAAACCTACATGAATGAAACAAAAATGGTCAAAATGTGATAAGGAAAAATACATAGCTTCAAGAGGTCTATCTTTCGCAGATGTGCTCCTTGCCTGTAGCTGGGCCATCACCCTGGATGGTACGTCCTGGTATTTGGAGGAGGTCCAAAGAGCTTTAACAGGAACAGAACGGGACTGTGCTCTCTCTGCCTCCTGCTCTTTACAGCGTTTCTGGATCTCCCGCAGCCGACGCACATTCTCTTTGCCAAAGTCATGTACTCCCTGTTCTAAAGTGTCGGGCAGAAAAAGTTGTTTTAATTAAAAATAACTACTAAATTCAGTTGAGACATTCAAAATATACACACACAGCTGTCTTGCTACTGCCTTGCTTTTTCAGAAGCTGTGGTGCAGCTACAAAACAACTCAGGATAGTTCAGACTTTTTAGGAAGCTAAAAGCAAACTATGTTGTCAACAATAAAATGACCAGCAGTGAATTGTACTTACTCTGTCTGGGAACAGGGGTGATGGCGACACCGTTTAGTTTGAGTAGTTCCCCAACAACCCCTTTACGTCCTCGTTCCAGAATATGGGCGGCATTAGGTCCGATGCGGGGCTGCTGTGCAGGTGTACGAGCACTGTAGCAACCCGGGTACAACACAGGATCTGGAGGAAATGGCCCCGAGAGCAGGGCCAAAGTCCCATCATGGTTTCCCTCTAAACGGCCACGAGCTGGAAGAGGAGAGAAAACTGAAGGATGTAACTTGAGGCCACACATGTATTTCACACATGCAGGTAAAAGTTTATTTTACAATAGCAGCTTTCTAAATGGGGTGCATGTGGTGACTCATTTATTAAACCACTTGGGCTGAATGGTTTAGTATAATATAATTTCAAAAAATGCTGCAACAGTACAATATCCACTGTGTAATAGTAGTTAAAACATTCTATCAAAAGCATGAAAGTCACATAAGGAGGACTGAATTAATTTGTAAAACCATTGCCACTACAGTTTAAACTCCAGGTCAGATGTGCCGCATAACACATAACCTAAATTGCAGCCATTGTGATTTTCTAATTGCACTGTATCAAAATGTAATTACGATTTGAACTGAACTGTTCAGCCCTCATGCAAGTGACAACTATCTTGACATGGTAATATTTACTTTGCTGTCCTATATAACCACACACCATAAATTCTGTTATAAGTGAGATTTTAATATACCAGAACTATGAGGCTGAATCTAACCTGATGATGGCCGTCTATAGAACTGAGGAAACAGAGAAGGATCTGGGGGAATTGGCCCC
The DNA here is from genome assembly GCA_900302755.1 of Chromis chromis. NCBI lineage: Eukaryota > Metazoa > Chordata > Actinopteri > Pomacentridae > Chromis > Chromis chromis. The sequence goes on along the minus strand of OMNN01063406.1, from coordinate 3,588 downwards.
GATATTAATGATGGTCCCTCACACATCTGAAGCTGCAAAATACAGACAGACAAAAAGTTTTTTGGTTAGTGTTACTTAAGGTCAAATGAGCAGACTGAAGCTTCAATAGTGTTAATGGCTCCTGAAGAGTATAAAAATCGGGAACTCCCATCCAGTCAGTTTAGAACTGATGAAGCCTCTTGGATGAGAGGTGAAACGTCTTCGATAAACTCAACCAAGTCCAGATGCTACGATTGAAACTACGAGGATAACCATGACCTGAATGACTGAGAACCTTCACAGACACTTCAAAATTAATGAATGAATCAATGAATCAATATAGATTATAGAAGAATATAGCTACGGAAATCCCACTTCATCCTCTGTTACATTGCTTGCTAACGCTAACTATAGCTATTGTTGATTAGCTTGTTGTAAAGTTTGCTATTTAACACTGGCTCTTTCTACGTTTCCCTGCTCTGATAGGAAACACACACGCATTTAAATGCAGTAAATAACTCCGGGGGATTATTTTAGCGTCGACTAAACAACTGCAACCGGTCAAGGAGGCTAAAGTAACCGAGTTAATTCGTTTACCTTTAATATCTTCTTGTTTATCGTTTGAATGTTTTGTCCACGCAGGCTGATGACGCTAGGTGTCAACACTTGTTGCAGTATTCGGCACCATGGCAACGGGGCTGCCGCACGTAGAGCTACATCCGACAGAAGAGAAATGATCCACAAAACGCCCCAAAGGTCTACGACATCAACCTCCTAAAATCAGTAAATACTTAGCTAATACATACCTGACACCTCGCGATGTAATGGTAGTTTATTAAAGCTGACAAACCTGGATTTATCGTCTACCCCCACCTTTATCGCAGTTCTAGCAGATGTATTTCTGCTGTAATCCGGATTTTGATAAAGTAGTTGTATTCCCTCAGTGTTGCCTCTCAGGTTCTGGAGAGTCCCCTTCTTATGTACTACAGCTGCCGCACTCAAACTGAAACTGTCCCTAATGTTATGTTTTCACAAACTAAATTAAATCAGGACCAGTTGGCTGCTGGAATGCTGTGAGAATTTGGAACATTTCCCTGATAGGCTTTAAACAGGGCAAAAAAGGAACCCATCAACAGAGAAAAAATAGATAGAGGTCGTTGCTCCTGAGTGTTGACACAAAAACAAATGCAGCCTTTCCACAGTTGATCCTGTTTCACAGTGACAGGGGCTATGATAAAATAATAAATAACAAAATTGAACTTGAACATTGCAGCGATTGTAATAAAAGCACATTTCCAATATTTCTGTACTGCTGCAGTCCATGAAGTAAAATCAAAGTACTCGCTTTAGATGCAACAACAGAAGTAGAAAACTGCTTCCAGATAATATATTGTATACACATTTGTATGAATAGTCTGCCATATTTCAACCACACCTCTTTTCCTCTAATATGTTGGAGTTGCAAATATTAATGTGAAATAATGAAGCAGTCTTTGAAAAATGTCCTTTTTGAAATAAAAATGTGTTTATCATACATGTGTATATAAGTTGTGAACAAAAGCTTACATACACTGGTAAGGACCATGTATATCATGGCAGTCTTGAATTTCCAATGACTCTTATAACTCTTAATTTTCTATAATGGAATCACTGTAACCCATGCGTCTTTGCCACAAAAAACAAACATGCATTTTTGTTATTTCATAGATTTATTACAGGTCTTCTGAAAATATGACAAAATCTACTGGGTTAAAAAATATACGTACAGTAATTAGGTTGTCCTGAAGAATGTGGAGGTAATCCTCCTTCTTCAATGCTTTGTTAACTTTGTGTAAAACAGCCCCAGACCATAATACTACCACCACCATGCTTGATGGTAGGTTTGGTGTTCTTGGGGTTAAAGGCCTCACCTTCTCTCCTTGAAACATATTTCTGGTCATTGTGGCCAAAAACTTAATTCTTGTTTCATCTGACCACAAAACTTTCTTCCAGAAGGCATTTTCTTTGTTCATTTGATCAGCAACAAACCAGTTGACCCTTAAGGTGCTGCTTCTAGAGGAAGGGCTTCCTTTTTGCATGGCAGCCTCTCAACACACTGTGGACACTGCCGCCTGTGTTCCAGCAGCTTCTAATTCATTTCAGACCTGCTTTTTTTGTGATTCTTGGTTGATTCTTGACCATCCTGACCAACTGCTTCTCAGTAGCAGGTGATTGTTTGTGTTTTCTTCCTGATTGTGGCAGAGGCACAACTGCAACTGTGACTTCTTGTTCAAGTCAATGATTTACTTTTGCAGATCTTTGCTGAGCTCATTAGACTTTGCCACTGTATTGTTTGTGTCTGAGTATAATGAATTTATCAAAAGGGCTCTATCAAAATTGGCTCAAAAGAGTCACCAGCTGTAGTCAATCAGAATCACTCATGAGACGCTGAGAGGCAATGCCACTAGGAAAATATGATTGACATAATTGTCTACTTCACTAAAACTGATAATTAAAGTTGCTGTATGTATATTTTTGACCCAGTCGTGTTGTCATATTTCCAGAAGACCTGTGATAAATCTATGAAAGAACCAAAATGCATGATTGTTTTTTGTTACAAAGACACACAGGTTTCAATTATTACATTATACAAACTCGAGTCATTGGAAACTCAAGACTGCCATGTTATACATGGTCTTTACAAGTGTATGTATCAGAATCAGAAATACTTTATTGATCCCCGAGCGGAAATTGCTTACGTTACAGTTGCTCTCATTCAAAGTCATAGAAATATAAGCAGTACAAAAAACATAAGTAGAAAAAGTATGAGCATAAAATGTAATTTTTTTCACAACTGTGTAGACACTAATCTAATAAATTAGTTTTTATTTCAAAAATCAAGACAGGATGAACTTTATTGATCCCTCACCGTGGAAATTCATATGTTACAGCAGCTGGACACAGATACAGCAGAAAGAAGCACAGAAATTTACATATATACAGGTATGGAATGGAGGATAATGTACCCACAATTCTGTTATTGCAGTCAAAAAAAATTCACATTAATATTTGCCACTCCAATATAATAGAGGAAAGGGGGGCGTGGTTTTGTTGTGGTAGGCTATTCATACAAATGTCTATAGAATATACACCGATCAGCCACAACATTATGACCACTGACTGGTGAAGTGAATAACATTGATCATATTGGTACTATGTGGTGTTCTGCTGGAAAACCTTGGATTTTAACATCCATGTTGATGAGACTTAGACACCCAAATAAACATTGTCCCAGAACAAGCACACTCCCTCATGCAAATGGCAATCCCAAATGTCACTGGCCTACCCCCACAGGAAAATGCATCCCACCACATGGCAACAACATCAACCAATCAGGAACATCTTGAGGAACATGACAATGGCCCAAGATGTTGATTTGACCTCCAAACTTCCTAGACCCCATTCTGATCAAGCATCAACAGGATGCAGTGGAACAAGTTTGATTGACAGAGGCCCCACTGCACAAGGAGAGTACCCAAAGGATCCCCTGCCCTGGTCCTGGTGCCAGACCCCATAGGACACCCTGAGAGGTCCTCTGGTCCATGCCCAATGGTTCAGAGCATTTTGGAC
>OMNN01063405.1:0-16936 GCA_900302755.1 Chromis chromis | reverse complement strand
GCAACGCAGTCTGCGAAAGTGACATTTAATTATATGCCACAGCACACCACCCTTACTTTTTTAAAAGAAAGTTAATTGTAGAAGTTTGCAATATTAGGATATAATACTTTAAATCTGTGTACACTTTATCTCATGCTATGAAAGTTGTCTGGACAGGAATTTGTAAGGAAGAGGCCTCATTTGAGGTGGACCATATATTAGCTGTCTTCACTGACACATGGATCACTCCTACGGCTAATTGGATGAATCCTCTTGTGGTGTTTTTTTGCTTCGGACTCTAAAATTGGCTTCTGTCCTGGAAACAGTATAGACTCTGCATCTACACAATCCTGCTTATCTAATAAAGCTATATTTAGGTATATGTTTGGATGCTGATGATGTTGACCATACAGACTGATGTATTTTTTGACACACAGCTGCTATAAGCTTTCTCTTAGCTAACCTAAAATCTTAGTTTAAGGTTAACACCTGTGAGCAGGAGAGATGTGGAAACTTGGTCAGTGATGTACGAGGAGGCATCTTATATCTAGTAGTTAAACTTCTGAAATGAAAAATATTTGCATATTCATACATTCTGGATTTTTCAGTGAGGGAGCAGGATGAATAGTCATTTTAAGAAATGTTTATGCAAGTAAGTAATTTGACAAAAAAAATCAAACAACTTATTATTCAAAGTAGTAGTTTTATATATCTTCAAAAATGTCTAGTAGTCTGAGTTTATGTTTAGTGGATAGTTCACAAATGATAGTCTTGCATGAAATGAACCTAGAATGGCTTTAATACACTTTCCCATCCTCCTACAAACACCAGCCAGACTTCACTACACAATTATCCACATTTTATCTGCTACAGGTTCTCACGCTTTCTTTACACAGTTTTTGAACAAAACATGATTGGAATGACCAACAAATATGTCTGGGGCCTGTGCTCTTATCACCTGACAGGAAAAATAGCCAGTAGACCATTTAAAAAAAATTAATGCAAATGTAATCATCATATTATTCTCAATTTAGGAGCTGTAAAACACAAATTTTCTTATCATCTTCAGAGGAGGTTGTACTTTATAGACTTTTAGCTGGGAAAATACACTACAAAGTGTTGTGCACACTACATTCATAAAGAATGTAGTGTGCACAACACAAACACTGATTCATGTCAGGCTCTATGGTTTTTTCACATCCTTGTCCTTGAAAGTGAATTCACTTCATCTATAAAGCACATTTTAAAATGAGCTTAATGGACCGAGCAGAGAAAGGAGAGAAGAACGGGCAGACAAACTTCAAATATTCGGCAGTTTGTTTTCACTGCCTTGACTCATCCTCTGGTCTCTTTCATTTTTAACGAGAGGGTCAGTGGGTTGTGTTCAGTTCTGGGCCTGAACTATGATTATGAAACGTGATAGCGTCTCATTATCGGTGCGTTTGTGTCAGTGTGTGTTTATAACAACTTTCACGCGAAACTGTGCAATTTTGGCAATGTGTTTTGGGTTTTGTGAGTCTTTGCATGTGGAGGTTCCTATTAATACTAGAAATTCTGAGTCTTGGGTTGGCCTTTTTCTTCTTTTCTTTTTTTACTTGTTTTAAGTTTATTTAGTATATTACAAAATTTGCTTGTGTGAGCACAGCTTCTTGCTGTGTCCCTCATGTCAAATTCAATGACTTTTCCAAGGCTTTCCAACTAAATCTCTGCACTGCCATGACCCTAAAATGTTCTTCTTCTCTGGCTTCTAACAGGCTCCACAGTCTGGTTTCCAATCAGATGGAGAGAAGCAGCTGACAACCACCAGCTAATCCAATGAATGTGTGAAAATGTCCGTCTGTTTCATTCATGTGACCCCTTTCGTAAAACTTCCTCAGAGAATTTGTTAATACCCTCAAACTTTCATTTCTTGATTACACCTCTCAGAAGCTGGTGATTCTGCAGAAAGCCCTGCATGTTGTAATACACTGTGCGAATCAAGCCAGGAAAGTGTACATTCAAAAATCCTTCACAGGAGGTGAACTGGGGTCACGCTTTGCAAAATGAGTGAAAACGGACAAAGATGGAGAGCAAGAGTGACAGACTGCATGAATGAATCCTAAACCAACGTGTCAGCTGGACTCAAATTCACCAACCCAACGAGCGACCAAACTGCTCCACCAGCGGCCTCGGTGCCAACTGGAAAACGGAGCTAGCACGGCTCAGATTCACCACGGGCCGGGCCGCTGCCAAAGAGAATGGATTCACTTTAACGCTGGCAGATACAATATGTTCTTTGTATTTGTAAAAAAAAGCAGGAGAAAGAGATGGACAGAGAGAGAGGGAGAGAGACAGAGTGAGAAGAAATGCAGGGTAAGGCTGGATGGCAGCAGGGTGAATGGACTGCTTCTGGGCTCAGGGAGGGAGGGAGTGAAAGAGGGAAATGGTGGTTATGTTTTAAAGAACAGGAAACCGAGCGAGAGCACCTGACGCACATGGTAAGTATCAAGGGCTGCGCCACGTGCCACTAAACTGCAGCCAAAGCTCTTTTCTGCAGGGGTGGTGCTGGTGGTGATGTTGGTGGTGTGCTGAGGGGGGTGTGTACCGGCTAATCTCTCTTCTGAGTGGGTGCGCACTCAAAGCTGCTTTTGTTTCTGAGGGCTACTTTCACGAGGACGTACAATCCCCCGCGTCCACTCCTCCCCTCCTTCTCTTTTTTCCCTTTTTTTTTTTTTTATCTCTCCGTTGTTCAGAGCACACGCCTTCTCTCTGAAACACTGGGGGTGTTTTATTTGATTTACTGAAGATTCTGTTTGGACACGACCGCGAGAGAGGGAAAGTGTGCGTGCATATGCTCATGCGTGCATCCCCATGCGGTAATGCATGTCCATGGGCATCCATGCAAGAGCCTAAGTGTGGGAAACACTGATGGCCTTTCATGTAGTAAGAAGGTTAAAAAAAAGCCATAAATCGAATCAGCCGGAGAGAGCGTTGGAGCGAGGGAGAGGCTTTGATGTCGTGTTGGAAGCACATTAGAGTTTTCACATTGAAAGATGTGAGGGGTTGGGGAAATTTTTACCGCAAACAAAATAAATGTACAGCATAAACAAAACCAAGGAGATGAGTTATGAGGGGGTCACCGTGAGACATAACCGCTGTCAGCTCGGAGGCATACAGGTGCGGGTTTTATTCCCCTTTCTAGTGAAGGAAGTTCCACAGCATGTTCATGAGAATATGTAGAAATGAACCTTGAAAACTTGCTGAAAACAAATAGCATGAATATGAATCATAAGCAAATATGGACTAAAACAGGCAAAAAAAACTTTATTATTTGAGAAATTGTATGTTTTATATGGGAAAAGATTATTACATGTGATTGTGTCCTATTATTTTGTAAATTCAATCCTCTATCCTCTGGATTGAAGCCAAACTTTGAACAAATGAGAAAATACAAAAACAAACTCAAACGTCCATTACCATCCATAACATGTGAAACCCATAAAACAAAACGCCATCTATCCATAACCACTTCAGCCTCCTCCAACCTGTTTCCAGGAAGCTGTCGCCACACACAGCTAACTCTAGTCCTGCGACCAAAGCCCTCAAAATGGTTTTCAGCAAGTAAAGTCAAGTAAACACACTGTGGGGATGGGGGGTTGGGGGGGTGAGTAAGCAGTTGCCTGATGGACCATTTGTCCTCAGAGACAGCTGGACAAGATCTGCTCCTAACTGGTCCCCAGTGCGGTGGCCATCACCAAGACAGAAGACGACTGCAAACGCGCTTTAACACTTTAATTTATGTTTGCATTAGAGAAAAAAGTAGAACATAAGCAGTCTGCTACTATGTGACACTTGACAATTTGGTCATGTTTCAACACACATGAATACATGGATAAAATATGTACACAAACACCCAAACAAGAAACCAAGTGCTTGTATACACACAAAGTTCTTCCCTCTTCTCCTCGTGGAGGCATTTCAACACTTCCAATGAAGCAAACACTAATATTTCTTCATTGTGGGCTCTAATGTGGGAAGATGAATCGCTGTCACATGACTCAATTAGGACAGTCTGATTACATTCCCCTGTCTCCTTAGAGCTAATAAACAGCACGGCAATGTGACACCGCTCTACATTTCATCAGCAGAGCAGCGATGACTCAACAGGACAACACTGTAAACGTCTGTGTTTCTGACTCCCTCTTCCATTGAAAAGAAAGAACACAGACACACAAACGTGCATTATGCACCACCACAAATATGAGCAGCAACTTTGTGTTTGTGTGTTTTCAAGGTAATGCACCCAGACTACTGCACATTCGTGTATGAATCATTGTACTTACAGCACAAGTGTGTGTGTTTGTGAGTGTGTATACGTGCACCTCGGCAAGCAATTTGGAGTTTACATCCAGGGTGTGGCCTCACAAGGGGTTCACACAGGGGAGTCTTTATAAATGAGGAGCCCCCTGCCCCCGCCCCCTCCCTTCGCCTTCTCACTGCCAGCTGCCACAACCACCAAATGCCCCCTAACCCCTCAAATACACACACACACAGACACACACACACATACACACTCCCCTGCCTTCCCCCCCCTCCTGTGCCAGGCTGTGGTGGCAGCCAGCGTGGCATCGTCAGTCACCGGGGAGGTGCCATGTTACTACGGCCACTGCTGTAGGTCGGCCACACTGTGGCTTTGTTCTCGTCATCAATAGGCCAGTCAGCCTGATATTATAAATGACAAGGGGCGTGCCAGCACTTTGGTCTAGGTTGAGGGCGACTATTGAAATGGATACTAATGGCATCATGGCTTATGCACAGAAAAGAATTTCTCTTGACAACACAGATGCTGCAGTTTTCTGAGGAACTAGACTACTTACATACTGTATACATATAAACAGAGCAGTGTTGCAACGTATAATAATCTTTATTATCATTAATGTGATTTTTTTTTCTATGAATATATTAGTTTGTAGTAAAAAATAAAGATTCCAAACCTAAAGTCTTCAAAAACCTGTTGATTGAAACCTGAGAGTAATTATTAATGGATGATGATGATGATGAAGTTGATCATTCATATAATAAGCGTTCAAACTATTTATCGTAGCAAACGATGATGTCTCTGAGCTCCAGTATGAGAAGCAGTGTTTATAGATTAAACATGCCGTGTCCATAGTATTTCTAGCAAGCACTCAGCAAGCATTACCGGTATTTCATTTTCCGAAAAATGATCCAACCTGTAAGCCACAGAGCTACTTAGACATGAGAGCAAAACAATATGACGAATAATACACATTTTAACCAACACAGACTCGTTAATAAGCAGACCATGTTTTGTTATATCTGTTGATACTAAGTCTAACTATTTTCTAACTGGTGGTCTGTGCTTCCTACCGCCTCCATTTCCAACCCCTTGATTTCTCTTTTTTTTTGTAGACTGCATGCCACACCCTGGCATCTGAATAACCTACAAAACAGCCATTCCCATTATTCCCAACTACATTTGCATACTGTCTGACTACCTTTTGATCCACTGTGTAAATATATAGCACATCCTGCCATCACTCCTTTCTCTACGGCACCATTAAACCCTTCACTGCAACAAACTGCGGAGCAGGACCTTGAATGATTTCTTCAACAGCTACGCATGCAATGTAAACAAGAGCTGTCTGGGTACAGTGGAGGGCATTAAAGATGATGTGTGTGTGCGCCTGTGTGTATCCCAGACAGAGAATGCCCCCCGCCCCGCCCCCCGCCAGCTGTCTGTCCTGCCCAGACAGTGGCCCAGTGCCTGGTGCCACGGCCCCAACAGTGTGCCAGCTGATCTTTGGGGGTGGGAGCCAGCCTGACCTCGACCAAACCCCTTTCCCCCTTTTAACCAGCTCTAAAGCCATTATTTCGGATTGAAAGCCTTATTATGCTATATCACAACAGCTGGGCTCGCACACACGCACAGACAGAGAGGGAAAAAGACGGCACAGTGAGGCGGCGAGAGACAGAACGAGAAAAGAGAAGAGACATCTTGTCGCCTGCTCATCTGTTTCCAAATATAGCATGTTTCCCCCATTGCACTTGGCCCGTTGTTTTTGTTACCGTGGCGTTTTGTCCTCAAAGATGCAGACACGAGAAGCAGCGTCGGTTTGGGAGGATTTGTTTGGCTTTTTAAGGAGTGATGTTTTGATGGTGTCTGCAAATGTCTGGGGAAGTTGAGGCGAATGATTACGCAGAAGGGGAGACGCATGGTTGGACGGTGACAGTGTTTAGAGGCATGCGATGGGTGAGAGCGTGCGGGGGAACTGCAGAGAGGTCGCCGGGTCTACAGAGCTCCCATGACTGTGGTCATTTAACCGTAAATTACAAAGAGCGAAATGTTCGAAAATCTGAATGAAACAGCCTCCCTGTGGCATTACCAAATGCTGCTGGAATGAGAGCCCGACTGACTACTTCCCATTTACAGCGGACGGGGATGTCTGGTGTTATTTCAGAGCCAAATTTCATAATAACTCCATCAGGTCTGCTTGATGACCCTACATTCTTTCCTGAAGACCAACACTGGGCCTGCCAGGCTCAGCAGACAAAACAAAACATGAAACTGATAAGGCCAGATGAAACTATTCCACCCATCTGGCAAGTCACTGTTGCTTTCCTAATATCCTCTGCTCATTAGCTCTGGCTTAAAACTGCTACTGTATTTGGTGGAGAGAACCTGAACAAACTAGGGATTAAATTAAGAGAATACGGTAAAACTCAAACAAATAAAAATTCAAACTTGACTGACTTTAATTAGGCCTATGGAGACAGGGAACACAGTTCATTTAGCGAACAAGTGCTTAAGCGGTTTGTCATCCACATGCACTTTCCTGCTTCAGCGCAGCCATCCGGCACGTTTTCAGCATCTCAGGTATGCCAATAATGATCCAGGGAAGTGTGCTGGCTGATGGCTTTACCTTGTTTTCACCCTGTGCATTCCCTACGTGGCTAACCCCTTATCTGATTGCCCCTGCACAAACAGGAAGGTATTTAATCGCAGAATCAGTAACTATTTTCATTTTAGATTTATGGAGGGGGACTGAGAGAGAGACAGAGAGAGAAAAGGGAGAGAGATGCACAGCTGCCAGGGCACAATCGCCCTCACAGTACCTAGTCACTGTCATCTGAGAAGGCCAATTGCCTCTTGTCATCAGGGTAAAAACAAGTAGTGGGGAAAGACACACGTGCTAACCGCACAACACACGCATGCATAAAAATAGAGGCCTATTAAGCGAGCTGCTGCTGCTGCTGTCCAATGCCAGTACAGTACTCATACCAAAGCTTTAACATCAGCATCAACAACACAGTCATTAATTTTGATTCATAGCCCCGCTGCAGTTGGGATTTAAATAGATTAGAGAGCATGAATAAGACAATTCAGGCTCGGGTTTAGCCATAGACACAGGCTCTGTGTGACACCGGGGTTTTTTACAAGGGCACTGGTGTGTAAAACTCATGTTTTCACATGTAAGCACAGATTTCTGCACACGCTCGCACATAAACCCCCATCACACACACATCCTTAAGCCACTGCACACACTCAGACATATGTACAGTAAAAACACAGAACCACACACCTACTTTCCCACATGTTGCTCCCCCTGCAGCGATGTAGGACCCTCTCTCAACCCTCTAGCCTCCAGCTGTTGGGTGTGGGGGTGACAGACACACACATGTAACCCCCTCCCATCTCCCCCTCCTAGTCCTCCTCCTCATGCCTTCTGCAAACCAGGCTGGGTAGTATTTTTAGCTTGTAGTAAACAGAGAGCCAGGTTTTCATCAAACAGAACCCCCTGCCCTTCTGTCTCTCCGTTTTTCCCTGCCTCTCAATCTCGCGGGATCCTCTCCGTCACTGTCAGAGGAAGCGGCCAAGACACATCACGGTCCGAATTTAGATGACTGTTGATCTAGCGGAGGGTCGGAAATGCGGCCCGAGTCAGGAAATGTCTGTAGGTAGCTAAATCTTTTCAAGTGCCCTGCTGAATTAACTCTTTCTATTTTTACCAGCCGCACCACCTTAATACACTGCGTCCACTGTCAGGGAGAGTGAAAGACGCATTCTGCTGCTGCCACACTTACTACAGGGCATGCTGGAAATATACAGTGTGTACCATGAGTTATACCTCTTTCCCCCCCAACTGAGTCTATTTTGGGTCCAGTAAATAGAGGAAAAAAGCAGTTTGTGGTAAAATGAGAGGAGAATCAAACTTCCACATGTAGGGCTGAGTGTTCATCACTGAGAGTGGAAAAAAAAAAAGAAAAAAAAGAGGACTTGGCTAATTTGATGTTGTGCAATTTTCTCCCGGGTATGCACATGCGACGAGAGAGGAGAAGCCACCCAAGTTGGGCAACGGTGGCTGAATGCCACTCCCCTTCACAGATTGTGGTTTATAATAGAGGGAATAGCTCAGGTCACACATCACGCCACTTGAGGTCACATTATCATGCCGCCCCGGGCAAGACGTCTCAGACAGAACCAGCAGTGCGAGGCCGACGTATTCTACTATGATCTTTGCTAGATCAGGCTCATCTCCTCATGCTTTTGTTGAGTTTAGGAAATTCAAATGCACAGTCTGAAAAAACACATATCCCAAAACCATACTAGAGGATGCAACTCTAAATGAGAATTATTGTACCAGGCCAATAAAAACCTTTTTCCATAGGGCTGAGCCACCCACACTGTGCTATACCTTGACAAACTGCCATCAGATGTTGTGATACACAAACAGCATGAGGGACTTTCCAGAACAGAATGAGACAATAAAAAGCATTGTTTAATTGTATGGTATGTTGGAGGTATACTGGATTATACTGACTGCAGTGAGGCTGCCACGTGTAGCCGATTCCTCCCTGCGATATATAAAAATGACAGGCTGCCATTGACTAAGCTTTCAAATACCACATTTACAACACTAAACAAAGTTTTATTTTATCTTATCTTAAACCAAAAGCAACTTGGAGCCCGACAACAATGAACAATCCCATTCAACAGGTTGGCAAACCCAGTGTTAAGGATGAAATCTTCATTGTGCTACTAGTGAATGTTATTTCTTCATGTCAAGACAGAAATATAAAACATGTTATATAGTTAATCTGGAAATTCAATTATGAAAATGTTATATAGTTACACAACTGTAAATATAATCATATGACGATGTGCATTAAATATCCTCGCGAGGATGTGTGTGTTTCAAAAATAATGAGCTCTCCCTATTGTTTTCAACACTGCTATCAAACCAGAAAGATTAATGCAACTACTACCTTGGATCAAACTGTCAAGCATAATATCTCTTGGGTGTTCTCTGGTATATATTCAATTCCTTGTTCTCTCTATACATGTATTTCCTAAAGGAGACCAAAGGGCTAAAAGCCACAAGAAGAGAAGCAAGCGAACACAGCCTTATTTGGAGGACAATGCTTGCTGCATAATGATCTTTTGGTGTAAGTCTGAGTAGGCCAGTTACGTTTTGTCACTTCCAGGCATGAGTAAGCAGGGGTCCACTGGCCCTGACTTCCTCAAAATACACCCTGAGTCAGAAGGGTCCCAAAACCAGACTAGGAGGCACAGCTTCAAATGAGAATTATTGTAGCAGGCACATAAAAGCCTTTATCCATAGGGGTCAGGCACCCAGCCTCAATCTAACAGAATGGGACGGCAGAAAGCATTGTTTAGTTGTATGGCGCGTTGGAGGTATACTGGTTTATACTGGTTTATCCAAACTCCTCAGTGCTGCCATTATGTCTTTTACCATTCCTCCTTGCAATATTTAAACTGATTGGCTGAAAAAACATGCTGGTATTGGCCAAAAATCAACTTGGAGCCACACAACAATGAGTGATCCCCACCCACAGGTTGGTGAACACAGTTTCATGGATAAAATCTTCATTGCGCGACAAGTGAATGTTCATTCTTCATGTCAAGACGACAATATAAAAGATGTCATACAGTTAATCTGGAATTTCAATTGAGAAACTGTCATAGAATTACATAACTGTTATATATAATCATATGTACATGTATGAAATATCCTCACAAGGATGTCTGTTTTTCAATATAAGACGCTCTGCTGGATTAAACTGTGCAGCAAAACATCTGATGGGGTGTCCTGTGGTTTATATAATATCTTAAAATCCATTGCATGTTCCTTCTATACACATCTTTGTTGAATATTTACTAAAGGAGACCAGGGAGCCAAAAGTCACAAGAAGAGAAGCAAGTGAACACAGCCTTATTTGGAGGACAATACTATTCGCGTAATGACCTTTTAGTGTAAGTCTAAGTAAGCCAGTTACGTTTTGTCACTTCCAGGCATGAGTAAGCAGGGGTCCACTGGCCCTGACTTCCTCAAAATACTCCCTGAGTCAGGACGTGGCTAATGAGACTCACCCCCCCCCCAAAAAAAAAACGTGCATGCGGGTGAATTCATGTGACTTAATACGCAAGTGTGTAGGTGTGTGTTCCTGATTCCTGAAACTTGTAACTCTTTCGTTCACACACACACACACACGTATACGAGGCCTTGTGTGGTAACACAGCACTAATGGCAGTGAGGGTGTATTGTGAAAACATGGAGCAGTATGCTTTGCTGGTTCTGAACAAGGCCGGAGGGTCTGAGCTCTGATCCTGATTAACCTCTCTGTAGCCAACCCCTAACATCCGGACCACTCCTGCCAGCACACTACTGAACCATCAACTACATACCTGGGAGGATGCTAAGAGGCTGGTGGTGGTCGTGGATGTGCACACGGAAGACAATGCTGCTTTGAGTCACTCTCTGAGTCAATAAAAGTATGAAATAGAATTTAAAAAAATAAAAATAAGGTGACAAAGAACTATTGAAAATCATGCTGCTATCTGCATGAAAATTTGGGGATTTCGGCAAACATTTTAGTGCAAGACACATGTAATAACGCAGTAAAGTGAAGAACATTGATCATCTTACTACAATGCAGGGTTCTACTGGGAATCTGCTGATGGTGGATGTTACTTTGACACATACCACCTACCTAAACATTGTTACAGACATTGCAACACCCAGCATCCAACACTTCTAAGGCCTTACCCAGCAGGACAATGCGTTCCACCAAACCTCAAAAAACACTCAGGGATGGAAGAAACACAACCAAGAGCCCAAAAGTATGGATGTGGGCTCCGGACTCCGCACACTTCAATCTGACCGAGCATCTGCGGGATGCATCAGAACAAGCCAGATCCACGGAGGCCCCACCACCCAACCCACAGGACCCAAAGGATCCATTCCTGACGTGCTGAGTGGGACACCCCCGGAGGTCCTGAGTCATTTCACAAGCACAAGTGGGACCTACACAATAACAGGCAGGTGGCTTTAATGTTGTGGCTGATCGGTATAGATCCTAATTTAAGATGTTCGTGAGGAGCTCAAATACAAAGCTGCTGATTCAGGCAGAGATGAGTCACTCTGATTAGTAGGAAGTAATCTCCTCTGCTCTGCTCTGCTGATTGCCTCTCTTTCAATTGTATGGAATTATACTGGCTCTTATCCATGGGACTTTGATAATCAGTAGTATAGTAAGATAGATGTAGTTAACATTTCTTAAAGGCCTGGATAACAAACGCTGCATACAAACAGTCCATGTGTAGAGGCAAAATTTCCCCTACATACAGATTGTAATGATAATATATTACAGTGCTGTGCTGAAACAAATGGTCCTTTCATTGATTCACCGCTTGATAATTAACAAAGGCCCTATTCGGAGACAATGTCCAACATTTTCTGCTTTCAGCTTTCAAATGTAAGGCCTACTACTTATCTCTTTTTTTATTGGGGTTAAAACCACTGGTTAGACAAATGAAGTAATATGATGCATGTGTATCAAAAACTTGATAGATCCCAAACTTGTTCTCCCAATTGTCAAAGGGCGCACACTTCGGTAGTAGGAAGAAGGACAGGAAAGAAATTAATATGTAGACCAGTCTATTACATGGAAAATACAAGTGTCTGTAATATTTTTACACTTTTTCTGCCCAGTGAGGGCAGACTTGAAACCACAGCTATTAGCAAAAGAAACATGGCTATGGTGCAAATAAAAACACCACCCAGACCAATGGCTTCCTTTAGCTAATTGGTTGACCTCCAGTGATGGGAAGGATGTCGATCCGGCTGCCCGTCTCGAAATATTTATAGGTCAAGAAACAAACTAGCATTGTCCAAACAAGATGAAGCTAAAAACAGCCATTTTTTTTCCTTTTGGAAAATAAAATGAAACAATTCAAATAAACACTGTAAACAGCTGAGGTGCTGGTGGGAGCCCAAGTGCAAATAAACACCTCAGGAAGGAAGACGGAGTGAAGGCTTTTCCGGAACAAATCCTTGTCCAAACAGAAAGACAGACAAGGGTTTGTTTGTCTCGCTGCCCTCTTGACCTGGACTTTGTGTGCAAACTCTGACATTTGTTGTGGAGTTAGTGCGTTAGCTCAGCCTCAGCAGACAGCAATGATGGAGTGATGCTGATGGCAACCTTTAAAGTTGCTACTTGTTGTGGTTATATACTGGGATCATTTTCACTCTTGCCAGTGTCCTCTACAACCTCCTTCCTCTGCAATACTTCAGTTTGAGAGTGGTAACAAATGAGTGCTTCCACAGGGTTGATACTGGAAGACAAAAGTGCAACACAGCGAAAGTGTGCTGACTGCAGTGCTCTCCCTGATGTCATACCCTGAACTATCTTGAGAAGTAACTCAAAGCTGTGATAAGAGGAAAACTGTTTACTTTGGGTCATTACTGAATGTATGTCATTTATCCAAAGAATGGAGATAATTCTGGAATTGCAAATATCTTTCAGGGCTATCACTTTTGTTATTTAACTGTCAAGGTCAAAGTCATCTTTGGTATTTCATGATGCTGAACCTCTTTGGGGCAGGCACATTCTTTTCTCTCTGATGGAACAGATGCTCCTATATAGTGGCATAGTTATCCAGCAGTGCAACAAAAAGAAAAGTAAAGCTGCAGTTTAACCCTCTGAACCCCAAAAACTTGCTAGCAGGATTTAAAGGTATGTTATCTTTGCAAAATTACACCATTTGTAACAGCTAAAAACTGTAACAACAGAGAGAATCAACAGGTTTGAACTTTCTGATGCTCCTATGGAACTACTCATCTGTGACGTGCCATTCAGGGAAATGTAAGCAAATCTAAGCTTAAAGCAAAAATAAATAATTTGCTCTAACCAAATCATGTAAAAAAGGAAATATTCTGGGCTCCTTAGTGAAGCCATTTGTGACATAGCTGCGATCATCAGTCACGTTAAAACAATCACAGCTGAACTGGGCTGTACTGGGAAACATGTTTGCACAGAGAAGATGCAGCAATATTCAAAAGGCAGATTAGAAAATATTTTAAATACTATTTCAAACATTTCTAAGTATTACAAACACCTGGGAGCACCTGGAAAAATGTTGTACAAGTTCATTCTTATTAAAAAAATATTTTTTTTGGTAAAATAAGCAATTTAAAATTCAGCTTTCATTTTTTCTTTTTTTTTATGATTTATGTCATTATAACTGTGTCATACTGCACAGAAGACATTTTTGAGTTCTCTCTACTTTTAGCCAGTTGTGTAGTTCCCATAGAGGTGCTGGACTCTATTGACCTACAGTGAGTAAGAACGTGACAGCAGCAGAAACAGAGACAGACAGACAAGCAGAATCATATCACTAAGGGAAATAAACCACTTCACTGTGTTCCTGCGAAGTGGCAGTGAGTCAACTGAGTGTGTAAATTGCGTGCTGAACACCACGTCCTGAAACTTCAGACACACGAGAGGCCGAGAGAGAGAGACTTCTACGTTGAGTTTGTATTTGTAAACAGAGAGTAAGTCTATGTTCAGACTGATAATAGCAGTGTGTTAAAATTTCAGGTTCCTTCAATGGGACACCTGCACTGAGAAAAAAAAGTTTAGCCCTAGTACTGGACAGCAACAATCTGGTGAACACACACAGTTGTGGGCATTTCAAAGGTGTGCAAAGCGTAATAACTAAAAGTATGTCTTGCAGCATTTACCATGTAACCACGTGGAAGCCAAGAAGCTGTTGTTATCACTTTCTGAAGTTGAAAAACCCTGTTTCAAAGTAGCGTAAAACACTCTGTAAGCTCTGGATATTTCAGCTAAATGTTCTGGTTTCATGCATTAACAGCGCTCACAGTTTTTTTTTTTTTGATGCATTGTTATTATTGGACAGCACTCAGCCTAAATGGTGCAAGTAAATGTGCAGAATGTCACTGCATGCACAGTGCTGGAGTGAACAGCAGCTGCTTTAAACTCACAACTTTCTTTAAGAGTTTTTGCTCTTCCTGGCCTTTTCGCCTTCTATGTAGATCTTTGCTTGTGTTGTTCTTTCTCAGATGTACGTCGCTTTGGAGAAAAGCGTCTGCCAAATGAAATTGTAACATTGTAACAATTGTAAGTTGAGTTCCACTTATTCAGATATTCTTCACATTAGATACTCTGAGCAAGAGATTTAGAAATAGCTTCATCCGAATGGCATGCAAATAAAGTGGCAACTGTCGCAAAGGTGAAGCAATATGAACTGTTTCACCAGGCTGAGGGATGTGCTGACTTTATGTGCATGTTAAGAGGCCTGGTATCAGATTCAGGCCTGGTCCCTGTGGGCTATAAAGCATGGTGTTGCTGTGCGCGGGTCTTTTCTTTCCTCTACTTCCTCCACACCTCTGTGTTATTGGGTGAACTTTTTCTGCTTATTGAAAGGGCTTTTATAAGGCCTGTTGTCTTTTTTGTTTTTAATTTTGAGTCCTTATTTTCTGTTAAGTTCGATTTTTCTTTTCTTTATGACCATTCACTATGACTGAAGTTCAACTTTAACTCTAATTTATTGGCATGACTAATGTGGCAGTCTGTTTATGTTCCCTCTTAAGCATGATGCTGCTTTTTCAGTCCAGTTTCTGATGAAGCCTACTGCATTTTTTGCACAATTTTAAATGATCAGTGCTATATACAATGTAATTTCAAAATAGGGGACATTTAGTGGCACAAAATCCAGAAAAAAAATGACAAATGATTCTTAAACCAAGTTGATTTAAATTGGAAGCAGGTTAAAATGATCTGGTCCTAGCAGAACTTTTAGAACAGCAAGCAATGATGAGATGAAGCTTTCTGCAATGTGAAGATGTCTCTCTTTTTCTCTACATCACCTCACTGTCCTCCAGCTTGCGAAGCCATCAGTGGGGCTTTCTGGCTGGCCTGTGGTGAGGCAGAGGCTCCGGCTATTGAAATGCACTCAGACCAGCACACAGGTGGTGTTTCACTTTCACTCTGGGGAGAAAGTGACTGACTGAATACGACTGGGCTCCCTCTGTCCTTGCACATCTGGAGTGGGCCGACTTGTGGGGGGAGGGGAGGCGTGTTTGGAGTGGTAATCGGCAAAAAATGCAAAGACAGAGTATTTGTGTCTGCGCGTCGAGGGCCAGAATGATATGTGTGGTTGTGATGTCTTCATTTTTGTGGATGAGAGGGTGATTGTGTGAGGGGTGGGGACAGAGAGGCCACTCAAGGGAATGTTTCCATGAACATTTTATGATATTTTTTTTGTAAAAGATTTTCATTTACTGTTTTAAAAACTTAAAAAAAATATTAAAGTGCTTTAGGTATATATGCAAACACATGCCTATATAAAAGTTATTATTTACTGTTTTGTATTACATTGATGTTGTTGCACATTCTGGACTTTGTGTCGTCTTCAAACAACGCAAGTTTTTGGTGTTACTGTTATTTTCAACTGTTACTCTCAGGACCAGGAAGAGTAACATTTCCTGCCACTTGACTGACAAAAATCTACTTGACTGGGAATAACTGACTATATGTAGCAACAACAATAATCTATCAAATGTGGAAAAATCGCCACATGGTGGTTTGGTACATTTTACATCCACTTCCTTGGCAACGTTCTTTCTTTGATTTCAACAGTGTAGCTGAGCCACAAGGGCAAAGTAAGGGGTAGAGAATTAACCTAATAAAAAATAAGGACAAAAATATTAAATAAAAGGTCAAAAACATTGGAGGAAACAGATGAAGAAGAAGAGAGAGAAGGCTGGGAGTGTGAAGGAGGGAGAAAGAAACAGAGAGACAGATGTTCCAGTGCTGCTGTTCTGCCTAGCGAGTGGCAGCGAGGCATGCAGCTGCAGCTCTCAATGACGAATCATTTCCCAGATCGAGATCCGTTTAAAGACGGGCAGGAAATTTCCACTTGCTTCATGTGTCTTGAGTTGGTTACCTGTCTGCACAAAGGAGACTCCATCACCACCCCTGTACCAACAAGATCAATTCTTTGTGCACAGCTAGCAGGTGCTATGCATGAATGTAGAAATACTGACACAGATACACACACTTTAGAAGTACCCAAATGTCAACCTGAAGCATGAAAGAAAAATAAAATAAGCAAGACAGAAATTAACAAGATCTATCTGGAGACTCCTTTTTAGTGTGAGTTGAACAAACACATAAAAGTAATTAATGTAACAGAGGAGCGAGCCAGGCCCTTGAACTTTATTTTTCCTGTGCTGCCTGGTGAGCGGTGTGCCGGTGAGGAACAGACGCTGTGTGCTGGAGAGCGCTTCACAGAGGGCTGCCGCTACATTTGGCAAGGGAGGGGTCCCCTTCACACAGCTGTGCAAATTTTTCGGAGAGTCGTGTCGGTGTGTATCCGTGTGTCCGTTTAGGCACCGGCACCTGTAGAAAATCTCATTGTCTCATCTCAGAGGCCCCCTAAAGAACTCGACACCGGGTCCGGCTCAATAGCAGCCCAGCACCGCCACATCATCCAAAAGCAACAGCGGGGCCAGGGGGGCCTCCGGCGCTCTCGTGGCACGTGCCTGCCGCTCCCCTCAGCTCACGACCCAAGATGGAGTTACTGGGTTTAGCGGAGGACCGGCTGCTCGCTGCCCCCTCGGCACCCCTC
>OMNN01063397.1:1208-19538 GCA_900302755.1 Chromis chromis | reverse complement strand
CAGCTTATTATAGAACAATTGCTGAGACCATTTAATATAACAAGTCAGGAGAATTTGTTTGAGATATTCAGCTATTCTATGATTTGCAGGACTGGAGCATATCCACGGTACTGTTATCCTACTTCCTTAATACCATACAGACATTGAATTAAAGGAAAGTTACGCTTTCACCAAAAGGAATTAAATTCCTTAAATGCTTAAGTATTAGTATTATTCCATTTAACCTCTCTTTCAATGTATTTTGCAACATTAATATCAGATTATTGATACTATGGAACATTATTATCCAGTGTTTTGATGCTGAATATTAATATCTAGGTTATTGATACTTTTGTGCATTATTATACAAGTTATTTATTCTCTGTAATGTTAATATCCAGCTTATTGAAAATTTAGTGCGCTACTATCCAGGCTATTTATGCTCTCTAATGCTATGATCCAAGTTATTGATGCGTTGGTGCGTTAATATTGATGTTTTGAAACAACAAAATTCAGGTTATTGATACTTTTTAATGTTAATATCCAGGGTTTTGATATTTTGGTGTGTTAATATCTAGGTTATTGATGTTCTGAAATGGTAAAATACAGATTATTAGTACTTTTAAGTGTTAATATCGGGGTTTTTAATACTTTGGTGTGTGTATTTTCCAGGTTTTTGATACTTTGGTGTGTTAATATCCAGTTATTGATACTTCTCTGAGCTAAAATCCATGTCTTTGACACTTTGGAATGGTAATATCCATGGTTATTCATACTTTGATGAGTTAATATCCAAGTTTTTGATACTTTCGCACAATAATAATGTTATTGTCCATATTAATCATGTTTTGGTGCATTCATATTGATGCTTTGCTGCAGTAATATCCAGGTTATTGATACTTCTCTAAGTTATTATCCACATTTGAATGCTTTGGAATGTTAATATCTCAGTTACATTGCTTTGTTATGTGTCTGATACTATTTCACGGTAATTTGGTAGTTTTGCATGTTAATGTCGAAGTCAGTCATGCATTGAAACATCAATATCCAGATAACTGATTGTGTGGTGAGTTATTATCCATGTCATTGATGTTTTGTATCAGGGCTATCAGGCAAAGAGGAAGCATAATTCTTGACATAACAGCTTGAAAAACACAAATCACAACTGTAGAAATATCTCCTTGGCATTTATTGGAATGCCAGCATTGAAATCCAGATTTGGTACAGTACAAGGCTATCCAGTATAACTGAGATCTAGGCAACAGTGATGGTCCAACAACAGTCATTCAAACTGCATGTTCATATATTAATACAACTTTTTTTGTTTTCTTTTTAAACCCGGGACAGGTTGTTCAAGAGATGATTAATACAAATAAAAAGGTCAAAGGAAAGCGGTGTCGGTTAGTCACGTTTCTGCAGGAGAAAACAGGATTTGTCTCAGTGAAACCTGGGAAACATTATTTGAACAGATTTATAAGTTTTTTTTTTAAATGCCTGACTTATTTTCATCTAAATTCAAATACATATGTCTTCCAGGTACTGAGGGTGACTATTTAAAAAGGAGACTCAAAAAGAAGAGAAAAGAAAATCAGGAATGGTCAGTATGTCTGGTGATGTATTCTTTTATAACAATGTCTTGTATGTTTGCACCCATTTGATGACGCAATGACCAGAAAGGTGTTGTGGCAAATGATGAAGCTGAGCATTTCCTGTTTCTTGAAACAACCCCTAATTTTTTTTTTAGAGTATATGACATATAGCAAGAACCCAACCCATATACACAGAGAAGTGCATTTATACAGGACTCATGTTGATTAATTACATATTACAACCCTGTGAGGATATAATAAGTACATATATACGAGGCACGCAGAAATTAAAGATTTATCACCTATTATTAACCTACTTGCAGTAAACATTTTATCTGAGGATCCTTTGGGCTGAGTCACCTCTTTCCTCTAATTTGAGAGGACGTCGCCACTCTTTTGGCAGTTTGTTTGGTCCACTGTCGCTCTATCCGAATGAACAGGTCTGTCAGAGCATCCGTGCAAAGGCTCATGGGACTTCCACAGCGCGTGAGGTCTTGCGGTGCTTCCTCCGTTTTTTTTCCTCGGCCTCCGCTGAATGCGCTCCACGGACGCCTAAGACATGACTCCGAACACGGGGTTGTGGCGGCAGATGCTCGGCCCGATCTCCTCGTAGTCTTTCTTGGTGTGGCACACTTGGTAAAACTCGGGCTGCAGAGGCAGAAATGATCCTCTCAATTAGATGTTGATGTCACAAACGCATTTGAAAAACATTTATGTGTTGTCAGAGAAGCTGAAAATACTCACAGTAGATGCCAGCATTGATCCTCCGAACCAGACAGCGTACCTCTGCATGTGATGAGTGACGACTTGCACATCAATGGGCTTGGGCTGCAAACAAAGAGGATGCATACTCAGTTTTTTAAATTCAAGATTAAAAAAATAGGCTACTGTCTGCAAGCTTATCTTGTGTTCCATTTACAAGCTATTACACCATTTTCCAAAGTGTCTATTGTCAGATTTTTTCATTTAAGTCACATTCCACCGTCCTTCTTTACCTTCAACTTGCCGCCGCTCAGCTCCTCGCTTATTTTCAGTCGTGCATCCACAGTCCTCTTCAGATCCCTCTGCAGGCGTCTTCCAAAGTCCCTGAACATGGTGGAGCCTCCGGAGAGTACAATGTTCTGTGACACAGCAAGAGGGTCACATTGACACACACACTCTCTATTATTATTATTTATTTATTTTCCAGAGCAGCTGATCAGAATTCGTTCAATCGTGTTAACTCTGCTCCTATCCCAAATGTCCCCCCCTAAGACCTCGACACTAAACCCTTGAAGACTTAACTGATGTCACAGCTGTACTTAAATGTTTGTGAGGTTCCAAATAGTATAAAAAGGAGGAATGGGACACACTATTATGACAGCACAAGTTGCTTAGAAACAACACATTGCCATGAAAAGAAAAGCGTAGAGTGTTTATACATTTTAGCAAACTCCCAAAATCAGGAAGACCATAAACATCCATAAATCTCATAGAGACGTTTGACTGAAAATACAAACAATTCAAAAGCGAGCAGACCAGAACAACCAACTTCTCTATGAATATGGGCAAGTCCCTGAAAAAAGTCAGCAGATATACAGTCACAGGGCGCATCATAGCATTGAACCCCTGCCTTGATTTGACTGTGGGACAGGCCTGAACCTTCATACATACAGTTATCAGGAAAGCGGATCAAATTCTGTGAGTCTGAGTGTGGATACTGGGATGGGGTCTCTTAGTTAGGCGTGACTGTATGTTTTTAGACACCTATCTTGCTCCACAGCATTTAATGATTATAGCTCAACATATGCATTAATATTTAAAGAGTAACAGTGTTAGAAAGGACAATGTATAGGTTGTGTTTTGAGCTGAGGATGAATCCACAATGTCCAGATATCGCTGTGTCTCTCCTTACAGTAATGACAGACTGCTCATAAAGGAATCGTGCTAAACATTGTCTTTTGATAACTATGGAATATCTATTTAAATGTTTTGATGATGTTAAAGTCTGCAGATTAATGTGTTTTTATATCGATTGTATGAACGAGGAAACAAAACTGTTGGCAGGGGTTAAACAGAAAGTCAGAGTTTGTTGGAGAAAACTTGCGAGTTTGAATTTCGTCTCTTTCAGACTTTTACTAATCTCAGATTTAGAGATTTTTACTTAAATAAATACTAAATTCGCTAACTAGAATAGGGCCCTGGATGTCATATGCAGAAAGATGCATGTCTGTACCTTGTAGAGTGGACGCCTGACATCAATGGGGCAGTTCTGGATGACTTCGTCCACAACTTCGGAGATCGGCTGGGTGAAGTCTGGGTTGGCAAACTGGATGAAACCACATATTAATGTTAAATAAAGTCACCAGTAAAGTGAAATATGACAATATGAAATTGCTGACTTGTTTTATCAACTGTAACCACAATTTACAGTTAAAATATGAATGGTAGTGAAAAGTCTGTCAACATGTGTTGTACCTCCGGGTGGAAAAAGATCTCAGGCCCGAGGAAGCGTTCGTATCCAACATCAATGGTGAATTCCTTCTTGCTGATGGCGTTGATGCCTGTGTACTGTTTGATCCACTTGGAGCCGTCTGTGTCGTACTTATTGAACTCCTTGACAAGGTCCGGGCAGACGTAGCTGAACCGCTCCTATAAACAAAACATCATAGAGCAACTTTTAGAATGGAGAATACAACAAAAACATAAAGTTTCAAAGCAAACATCATAAACCTCTAGCATTTATGTATTTTCTTAACCCCGAAGACGCAAACATCTACAGTCTCCTTTCACTTCTTTCGGTTTCCCCAAGCAGACTACACCAATAAACGTGGACATATTTGGTTTTAGGATTCAGTAAGTTCTCATTCTAGCAAAAACAGCACTGATTTTATTTTATTTCTTATGTATTCTGCACAAGAGCAGCCTAAACACACACTATAGAAGTCATAATGATCGATGTGAGTTGGATCTTGCAGCATTTTGACAGCCAAAGGGGATACAAATACAAAGAGATGATACATTTGTTTTTACTGACTTAGAAGGTCTACTGCTCTGTTTCTGTTTTGCCTCCAGGTGTTCTGACCCTTTCTTTTTCTAACAAGACCATATTCGTCCATACAGTCATAGTGGCTCAGAATCTACTGCCTTTTAAATCTGATTATGCCTTTTTAGACATTCTTGGATGGTGAGTAGGTTAAAGTGAGCGACTGTGTATAGTTCTACTGCTGCACTGACATCTAGTGGCCAAACTGAGAAATACATCACAGAGGAAGTGCAGCAACAACACATCCACATGCCTTCCTTTTTGAGCTTTCCTTACAGAAATAGAGACTGACTAAAACAGGGGTGCCCAACCCTGGTCCTCGAGGGCCCCTATCCTGCATGTTTTAGATGTTTCCCTCTTCCAACACACCTGATTCAAATGATCAGGATCATTATCAGGCTTCTGCAGAGCTTGATGATGAGCTGATCATTTGAATCAGGTGTGTTGAAAAGAGTTGAAATACCAGTTTCTCAAGCTTTAAAATGATGGTCTTGAGATATTTGTTCGATCATAGCAAATAGTCCAGCCTTTATTTTAGTCAAGGTTACATCAAAGTTTTAAAAACTTTCTTGTGAAATTTTAAAAAATGCATTCATTAGTACAGAAATCTGTGGCATCCTTTGGGGAAAAAAACTCCACATTAATTTGTCTGTGCCATTTGCAGTGATTGTTTAATTGTTATGTTGCAGTGATGAATCACCATCAGGTCCGGCTCGTAACATGTATGATATCAGCAGCTTCACACTGAGCTGTAATACCTCTTACCGGCACATTGTTTCCATCTTTCACTTTGCACAACTTCTTTAGCTGCCAAAGTTTTTGTTATCTGACAATATGCTTTGAGGACATTATTAAAAATGGAATTCATTGCATAACTCGAGCCAGTAAAATGAATCCATTCATCAGTTGAAGGATAATTTTGAATGATCAAGGATATCCTGTATTATGATGAAAGCGTCCTGACAATAAGTGGGTTTCAAAGGTTTCTGGACACGATCAGGGACAGAGTCTGCGGAACTTTTCCATTTATAGGTAAATGTTAGTTTAATCCATGAACATTCAACCCTGTTTTACTAATAAGACTAAAGCTTTGCAAGAATTTTGTTAGTTTGGAAAAGAGTGTGCTGCACATTCAGTAAGTAAGCGGCCTTAGAGATGACAGAAGAGGTAAGACATTTCCACTTTGCTGCGTGTACTCTCTCATTACTCTTGTTGATGTGGTATTGGTGTGACAGATTAGATTCAGAATCAACCGACGTCCTTCATAAAACAGAAGCTGAATTTTTACTTGTCTTGTTTTCGGGCCGGTAACATTGTTTATTGATCAAAAGTGATTTCTAATTTTCTCCCTATTTCAGACACTGGAGCCCTGCCTCCCAAAAAGTATATTCTTATACAACTAAACTGCATTCTCAATTACATTTAGAGGAAAACATATTTTCTCCCAGATTACATTACATACTTTTCAGCCAACCAATCATATATTAGGAGGGACTGGACTCGTCACCCAAGTAACCCAGAAAATTGAAGGGGCAACTTCAAATATGCTGGGAAAGGGTCGTAGTTTAACCCAAATTGTGATATTTTCGTACACGTGACCAAGTAGTAACTAAACCTAGCCAAACAACAAGTGAAAATGGAAGTTAACAACCAGTGAAAATAAAACTTGGCTACACTGAACATAACATATGCAGACCATTCACCAAGGCTTTGCTTGACACAAGGTAGTCATTTCCAGTTTACCTGCAGTTTGATCTGTTATGAGGTTCATGCAGCCACAAGGTGTACACAGTGGATATTTTACAAGCACGAAGCAGCTAAAGCTCCTCTGACTTTTGCAGTAGCTTTGAGAAAAAAATCTGGATTTTTGCGATTTAGATGAGCCACATTTCAGTCACTTATTCATATTCATTCTGTTGACTGACAAAAAAGAAAAAAGAAAAACAGCATCTTTGGGAAATTAAGTGTATTAAAAAAAACGTATATGTGAGCACAGTGAGCAGGAGAGAAGCAAACAAATGTAAATAGCCTCCTGTGTGTTTTCTTTGCAAGTATTTGTGCATAGTGCCAAACTCTTCACAGTGTAAAAACCACCTTTTGTTCTGCTTCTGAAAACTTCTACACTGAACCACATCAGACTCTTCTGCAGCCGACATTGTCTGAAACTGTAGCGCCACAACGCCATGATGCAACAATTATATTTTTACGGAAGAAAAACATTTACTATAATAAATTAAACTTTAAAAAAAAGCACCCTCAACTAAAAATATTGATGTCAACGTCACCTGCTGTGTCACCTAATCTCTAGATCTAGCCCTAGATAATAGCCTTTTGGCCTGCTAGATCATTCTTATATGTATGATCTGCCATGATGATGACCTTTTAATGGACTGATGACATCTGAGTCAGGTGATGAGGCCTAGAAATCGTTTAATTAGCTGGTTTATATCTGGAGCATCAGTGCCTTAAAAATATACAGATTTCTAAGAGATTAAAAATAGTTGACAATAACAGCAATAATTAGAAAACTAAACAACATAAAATAGAATTAATAGAACTGCAGTGGGTGGTTGGTCTATTTGGAGCTACAACGAGCCCATACGTGGTTTGGAGCTCCATATAAAACTGGCGTGGACACACAGAGTGTATTGAATGATTCCACTCAGTCATTCTGTGCTGCAGCGTTGACTCAGTATTACTCCAGCAGTCTGTGCAGCTCAGATGGGGCAGGGAGCGAGATGGGTGATATCAACCAACTTATCCAAGATTGCTCGATTCAGAGGCGGCTGTTCGATTGAGAATAAAATCAACCATCTCATTAACATCATCTACATCAAAGTCACTTCCTCGAGTCTGGGACTTGAAAGAGTCTGGTCTGGACCAGGGCGCAATCCGTTGCCCGCGGAGGCCCTTTGTGCATCATGGTAATAGAGAACAAAGAAGGCCAAAACCTTATGCTATTAAAATAGATTCACCAAAACCAATTGTAGTATATTAGCTTGGAAATGACACAGAGGAACTGACGAGGGTTTTTAGTGGCAGATGGAGTTTCCCCATACCATGAAATTTGTATACTTGGCTACTAAGAAAACAATTCTTGCTGGTACGATGAGCAGCCTTCCTGTTTTCACAGAGAAAGTGACACTGGGAGGGTGAGAGAGTGTGAAGCCTCTTTAATTGCCTTCGGTCACCCACAACGTTGAACCGGGGCGCCACGCAGCTTAGCAAAGGAACCGGGCAGAGGGTCTGATAGATATTTTATCGCCCAAGTTAACGGTTAATGAATTCCCAAAGTGAAATCTGTCACTTCAAAAATAAAGAGGAAGGCAAATTAAAGGGAGATAGAGAGAGACAGGGGAAGAAAGGAGCTGGAGAGGGTGACACAGTTTTAAAATGCCCTATCTTTTGGCCATCCCCGTTTTTCAATGGAATAAAGAAAACTCAGCCCCTTTCTTCTCCTCTTTTCTTCCTCCACTTCTTTTTTCTCCCTCCCATCCTCCTATCTCTCACACCGCTTTTCTCTGAAAAAATTCTCATGAATGATTTATATGTGTCTTGTTATCAGCAACGATTTCTATAGACCCCAACGCATTCACCAAGACATTTGTGGCGTAATTGTTAATTTTAATGCCATAATGGCTTCAGATGGGAGCTCTGATTAGACATTTATTACACAATTAAATGAAACATACTCAAGAATCACAAAAGCCTTCCGTAATTATTTCAGGCCATTAATAAAATGGGCATTAAATTATATTGGACACAAAAGAGAAGTGAAATAGATTTCCATTAGAGCAATAGAGGCAGAGAGGGGTAATAGATCCTGCCTGAATTCACTCTGAAATTAATTGTTGCCCAGCCTATTTCCACACACAGTGGAATAAATGAATGAGAAAAGAGAGGAAGAGAAGAACGAGTTGGTGGCCGAGAGAGTGAGGGGAGGGGGTTACATTAAGAGCCTCTGATAAAAACCTTTTGTTTGACATACTACAATGGACCCTCAATTCAAGAGAGAGAGGGAGAGTCGGACCAATTTCAATCTTACTCTGCCCGTCCAGACTTCTGACTCGAGGTTATATCCGCTTTTCAAGTTTGCTTTTGAATAAACAGCTATCAAAGATCTACCTGCGAATGCACATATCAAAATGTTTTTAGGAAGTAACGTGCGGAGCAGCCAGAGACAACCGCAAGTTAAACTGTGGTGTTATAAATGACAGGAAATCAATCTTTTCTACGACTGATAAACGACCTGCCGGGTCCAAAGTGACTCTTTGACGGCAAGTCACCTTCCAGCTGCAACATGATATAGGTCAAGCTCAGTAGATTAAGAAATAACTGCGATTTAATCAAAATCTGCAAGAAAGAAATGCCAGGGAAGAAAGTGTGGTGTAGCTTAAATGAAATGTGAAGTCAAAAAAAGAGCGTTTACAATAGAACAAATTTATTTTCCCCATTTCTGAACAGTAAGATTATGACAGTTAAAACACATCAAAGCCCGATGTATAGCAAAGACTTTCTGAAGCCGTTTCCAATGGGAGCTCTAAATTGAACCGCCTTTTGAACTACCAGTCTCTTGAGATCTTCTGTAAAAGTGTAAAAGAAATGGAAACTGATATCTCACAAGGCTAGGACAGATCATTCAACAAAAATTAATTAATCATTCACTGATACAGATTTGTAGAATTGTATTTTTTTTCTCTCTCTTTCTCCATCAGTCTGCCTGGCTTCAAAAGCTCCTACTTTCTTTAACTGTCTCTTCTTCATTATTGCACATTTGAGTTGGCTCACTTTTTGATTTTACAATACCGACATTGCAGCTCAGTGGCAGCATTCTTTTCTTCCTGATAAAGGTTATCCAGGTGCAAAAGTCTGCAAACAAAACAGAGAGAAAATATACAACGGAAGAATTTTGAGACATTCAAGAGTCCCAGTGTGCATTATTGATTTTCAGTTTGAGTTTTGAATTCATCACCTGACTCATGGCAGCTTTGCAGCACATCTTAAAGTTCAGGTCCCAGATGAGTGGATCTATGGTGAAAGATAAAAAAGACAAAAAGTCTATTTACAATAGGACTGTGGGATATTGAAAACAAACTGACACTGTAAGATTTCGTTTTTCTGTGATATCTTTTGCAATATGAAAAAATAAAACTTTTCGCTACAATACCTGAGGAACTGAAAGAATGAATCATTGTAGAATTTTCAGACCTTTTTAATATGGGGTAACACTAGCAAAAGCATCTGAAACATTTTTTTTTTCTCAAGATGGCATCCGCTGTGTTGATTTAAATGGTCAAACAAATTAGTTGTGTTGCCTCGTGCAGTGGCAACAGTTGCAAGACACAGATGACAGAGAAACTGTTTATGGTCATTATCATCGTTTCTGTAGCTTAAATATGTCCATACAGCTGACTAGGGCTGCAAGATTATGGCCAAAATGATAATAATGATTATTTTGATCATTGTTGAGATCATAGCTTATTTAACACATTTATTCTTTGATTTTTGAAACAAAATACTTTCATTGCCTAAAGCAGAGTACTGCTTTCACTTCCATGCTGTGCTACATTCCTGCTAGCATCTCCAGAGGCAAAACACTAATAAAATTGTACCCAAATTCCCTCACACAGATTGCTGAACATATTCTTATCAATAGACACTACAATTTACCAATGTTTCCGAAAGGCCTCACATGCCCGCTACTGTTGAAGC
The DNA here is from genome assembly GCA_900302755.1 of Chromis chromis. Classification (NCBI taxonomy): domain Eukaryota; kingdom Metazoa; phylum Chordata; class Actinopteri; family Pomacentridae; genus Chromis; species Chromis chromis. The sequence continues at coordinate 9,233 of OMNN01063397.1, read as the reverse complement.
TGTCTAGGAAGCTGTGCACAAAGAAGCCTCTAGTCCCCATTCAGTTACTGCAGTGCAGCTGTTCAGACAGGTGTGTGACCAAATATTACTTTGAAAATAATGAAATAAGACCTTTTAATGTCAGATTTACCTAAAACCAGGTGGATTTATCTACACAGGCTCTTTTCTACGAGTGGACCATTTTAAACATCAGTCATAGTTGATCATGTTAGTTTATGTTAGTTGTGAGAAGCCAAAATCATGATTGTGATTATTTTGCGATGATTTGTGCAGCCATACAACTGATGTTGCATTACTTTTCTGCAACCAAATCTTCCTTTTCAGTGTTTCTCTCCTGTTATTTTTACTTTTTTTCTGCACTTATGGACGCTGCATGTCAACAAGCTGTGTCTTTTAAATAAATAAATAAAAATAATCAGTGTATCCAAGATATGTAATGATGTTCTGTCAGACTTCTCTTGTAGATTAGTAATGGAAAATAGGAGCTGTGTCAGTTTTCTTTTTGTATCAAGCAACAGATACATTTATAGCATGATTTGTTTATAGTTAATTTGCCTTTCTTCACACTACACTTCCTGTGATGTGGCTATAGCACACATTGCAATGCTCTAACAATATATCATGCAGCCTTAAATTGCAATTATTAAAATGAATATGGGTATAGGCTATATAGGATGAGGTGGCCTTTACTTGCCTCTTCAGAGCAGTTGGCGACTAAAATGTTCCCCTGCCAGTAAAGGCTGCCTTCGCTTTACCTCTGGATGTGTCTCATATAACCACCAAATCCAATTAATCAAAACATTATATTTCATAAAGTGCTGTATTTCCCAATAATTAAAAAGGACAGAGCCTGAATGCCAATGCTGGGCTTGCACTCCAATAGACAAATTACATCCACTGATGAGATATGGCTCCTGGCTATAATGAGAGGTAATGAGTGAGTATAAATGTGTCATAGGTGTTATCATGAATATTTTACTTAAAAGGTTATAAAACAGCTGTTATTTAATTTTTAAAAGCCCCCGAATACAAAATGTAGTCATGTGAATAAATTGAGCTGTGATTTGGGAGCTCTTGTCGGAGATGAGTCCTGTACATCATCATCTCGTTAGCCATGATGGTATTTAATGATAAATGTAACCTCGAGGTTTGCTTGGCATTAAGACAGTGGAACTTCATCAAAATCAGGTTTTTCAGCATGCAATTTAAAAGGTGAGAGTATGACTAAAAAAAAATCAAATTAACCCTAAATGGCTGCATGCTCATTGGAACTTATCATGTAATCAGGATTGTGAAGGAACTGTGTTATTGAAGTTACTAAGAACTCAGTTTTCCCTTCAGGGCAAAGCTTTGTGTTCGAGGAGTTTTCCCAATATGCAACAACAACCATGTGCTGAAGCTCAGGAAGGACCTATAAGGACTCAGATTGTTATTTTTTGATGACAGTCATTTAAACATAGCCCTGTACAGTATATTTCCTTCTCTGTGTTAACCTTTTCCACCCTGTAGGGCCCTTGACAGGATCAGGATGTATCTGTTATTAAAACGCAACCCATCCATGAAGACCTGAAGTCTGACTCTCACTACTAATGTTTGTTCTTTGTGTCACGTAAGGTCGGTGTGGTTGTGACTCAAGGTGCTTTTTAATACATAGGGAATATCGAAAGATTTCTGTACTGATTCAATGCCCTGCTTTAAGACATTGTTTTTGAAACCAACCAAGTGAAATCCAACACAGAAAACTAATACTGATGCCTTTGCCAGTGTTATACCATGTGAGAATGGTTATAAATGCTGTTTGATGTCCACGGGTTGCTCAGGATGTGTGCAGTGGAAGTTGTGGGATCAAGATCAAGTAGTCTTCTTCAGTGATCCATCAAGTAGTAGAAACACCTGCAACGGACATGCACATTTGGCACAAGGCAAGTAAAAGCATAACAGCAGCATTTGCTTGCAGCCTGAAGTCAGGTGGTTGAGGGAGGCTGACTTTCAAGTCCAAGCCCGAACAGGAGCTTGAAAAGCCAAACAGTTCAGAGATCTTGAAGATCTTTGGTTCAGAGCTTCAGCTTATACAACGGTTGATCAAAAAGTTATATTTGTCCTTGCCCTTGAGCAGTTGTTAACCCAGGGAAGAAAAAAGAAGGTTGTAGAAGTGCTCGACATCAGAGTTGACAGGTTGTAGATTTCTGGACATCTGGAAGCAGAGTGTATCCGTAAGGTCCTACTGGACTCGGGAAAGAAGTGTGCGGTTAGATCGTTGGAAGATCCCTACAGTTAGCTGAAGACTTTACTGAACCAGAACATACACTGGAGAACCTGTATTTCATAAAGTGCCATGGAAGGGCAGTTAGAAGATGTGACTTGACTTCTTTCATTCACAGGAGGAAGCTCAGGATACGGGACAGAGTGAGCATCCTTGAATCAAATGCTGAGGATGGGGTCATCTTCCAGTGAATGCCAGTTGAGATGCTGGACCTTGATGATCATCAGGCAGAGGATGTCTGGACAGTACAGGACAGGACAATGCAAAGGACAACAGGACGACAGGTGAGTGTTGGAGGGGTGGGCTTATTAAAGTTCCTGACTCAGTTCTTCGGCATGGCCTAGACTGTCCTTATAAGAGTTGTTGGACAGAAAATCACAGTTCCTCTGAGGCTGGGAGTGCATGAATACTCTTGTATTCACTCTTGTAGCCAACAGCAGAATATTTGGTGTGCTCTGCTAGTGGTTTAGACGTTGTAGATTTAGCAGAAGCAGCTTTAGAAAGTAAACAAACCTGGTGGACTGTGAGGATGCTGCTCATTCTGAATAGCTACCTGGAAGCAGCAGGCAAAATTCTTACTGGGTTCTAGTTGAGAGGGCCCTGAGGGGTGGCAGTAGTAAACAAGTTCATATTCTCACAGGTTTTATATTACACTTCCCAGTTTTAAAGACATACAAAACACAATGAAAGTGAGACCAACTTCTTTTGGTCAGTCCCCAGATCCTCAAAGGGTGTTTTTGGTCTTTATAGCCAGTGCTCTTGTTCTTCCAGGGCCTCCTTCACAGTCAGTGGTTTCGAGTTGCTATTTTTTTGTTTTGTTTAGCAGTTTTGAGAAGACAAGGAAAGAAGGCTGCAGCTTCTGGATCTCAGGAGAAACACTAATTCCATTTTTCAGATAAACTAGAATGGGAGTAGGGGTGTAGCGCTGTTTCAGAAAATTGCATGTGCAGTCTGCCTCAGAGGTTCCTTGATACTACAATTTCATTTAGCAGACGCTTTTATCCAAAGCGACGTACGTAGGTAGGTAGGCGGGGCAGCATTAAGGACCTTGTCTAAGGGTCCTCACTAGATACCCGCGCCCTGACCAGGATTTGAACCACCAATCTCCCATACCAAGGTCTGGGGTGTTAGTCACTGAGCTATCCAGCTGCTACTGATACTACTGAAGAGTCACTAGCAGTAAAGCAAACACACAAACAAAACAGTTTAGTAGAGCTTCTCCTAAGTAGTTCTGTCTTTATGCTAGGGCGGCACAACATATTGTTTCAGCATCAACATTGTGATGTGCCCAATAGTCACATCGCAGGAATGGCAATGTAAAGTACGGTAAATTAACTCAATCATATCAGGCTACAACTTCTTTCACTGCTTGATACAAAAGCTAATCAACAAGAGAACTCTTTGTAATAGAACACCATTACTCTGATTTAAAGGTTCTTGAATACACTGAGGTTTTTAAAACTCAATGTTTTTTAGACACATTTGTTGACACACAGGTTCCACATGAACACAGTAAATGAGCAAAGAACAGGAGAGAAACACTGAAAAGGAAGATTTGGTTGCAAACCAGAAACGCAACATCAGTTGTATGGAAATATTTTGGCTACAGAAAGGATGACATTGACCAAAAACAGGAACTCTGTCAGCAGTGTCTTGCAATTTTATGCAGAAAACTGTATAAAAGTGGACCAGGCTGCAGTGCTTCAGTCACAGACTGCATCTTACAGTTGCAAAGTTATACCCATGCTTCATTCACTGATCTGGTTTTTCATATCACAATATATATTGCAAAAAACGAAATATCGCAATGCCAGTTTTTTCCAATATTGTGCAACCGTTTTTCACGCTGCCCCGAGGAATCATGTAACGGTTACAAAGTTACGCTGGTTGGCCTTTAATCAAGCTGCATTTACAGAGGCGCTGCAGGGCCTTGCATATCTACTGAACACACTCACCTCTACATGGACCTGTAGTGCTGTGGTTTCCCAAGTAGGGGTCATGAGATGATTTACAGATATCAAATAAAATTTTTAAATGATTAAAAATATCATATTTTAGTCAGAATTCTTCCAAAAGATAAAAGCAGTAGTTGAACGCTACTTGTTACGCTGTTCCTACATACTGTATGTGTACTCAGTGGCACAGTTTATACATGAAGATTGCTTTGACTGATGTATTCTGCTACTGGCCTCTATTACATGACTATAAAATGATATTGTTTTTAGGCTGTTGTGTTTTTCCATGTTAGGCCTATTTGTGTGTAGCTGTGCACAGTGTTTGTGTTGTTAAAACCACTGCTGGGGATAGTTGGGGGTTTGTGAGCCTTTTGCACCATTATTTTAGGGGTCTACACCTGCTCTACTGAGTGATCACGATATCTAAAGGTCAATAGTGTATCTGTTTACTTATATTACCTCACATTTGTTGGATGCTTTTTTTAAGGTCCAACACCATAGTAACAGTCAACAACCTCAAGATGTCAACTTATACAGCGACTTTGACAGTTGCAGGGTTTAAGCAAAATGTGAGGTTCTCTGGCTTTGCACAGCATGAAAGTGTCTCTGTAATTAAATCAGCTCTGTAATAAAAATATATAGTTAATATTTGTGCATCACTATTTATTATATAGTGTTATTCTGACTGTACATTTTATGTTATTGTTTATTAGTGGTTCATATTCTCATTTATGCTGGTTAAATCTTATCTGGTGAGTCACAGTCTCATGTGAAAGGCTGAAATCCCCCTGCAAGGAAGGCCAGCTCCAAATGAGTTTTTTTCTCTTAATGAAGGTCAGGAGAGAGTCACATCTTTCCTTTTGTGATAATTTATCCCTATCTCCTGTTATCTCTGTTTTGCCCCTTTAATCCTAATTGTATTGTATAATTGTGCGATGTGGACCTCGTGGTCTTTGAAGTATTGGCCCTATCCTTTCATTATTACCTGACGCCTTGAACCTCTGTTAATTTTTTTCCTGCTCTGTTCTGTATTATCCAGTGTTGCAGAATAAAAGCGAGAGCAGCTTAAGTTCAGTCATTTTAAATTTCATTCATTTCACTATCTTCTTAGGAAATTATTTCACCACAAAGATATGATATATACGGGTCTTCTCTGTAATATAGTCCGCATGTTGGCAGTACATCTCAAATGCGGCTCATTGCTGTTTTGATTGCTTCTCAGTGTCACTGAATGGTACTTGTAAAGGGATCATGTAAAAAGATCTGCAGTATTCTGTGCAGAGTTTTAGAATCAGTGAGAAAAAGCCTTTTTGTGTTTAGCACTCCAAGTATAATTATCAGTAAAACAGTAAAAGTATAACATTTTTGTTCCACTGCAGGGACAAGCACCTTCACCGTGAACATTTCAGGCTGTGAAGGTACTCGAGCTGCAACTAACAGTTATTTCCATTATGATTAATCTGTTGAATATTTCCTCGATTCATCAGTTAGTTCGTCAGTTTAGTTTGATCTATAAAATGTCAGAAAACAGTGAAAAATATTATCAGTGTTTCCCGAAGCCCAAGATGACAAATGTCTGGTTTTGTCCACAACCCAAAGATATACAGTTTGCTGTCATAGAGGAAGAAAGGAATCAGGAAAATTCACATATAAGAAGCTAAAATCAGAGATTAGACTTTTTTTTATTATTAAGAAATGACTCAAACAAGTTAACCGATTATTAAAATAGCTGGTGATTAATTTAACAGTTGACAACTAATAGCTTAATCGAATAATCGTTGCAACTCTAGGAGGTACAAATGAGGCTGATGTACATCATCTGCAAAAATGGCTGAAGAGAGACAGCTATGTTTTTACTTTAAAGTTTAACATTTTGTAGAGGAATTAGTAGTGTCAGTACTCCTCGGGTTACAATTAAGTGTGTTGCTTTTTCACTTTCAATGTGTTTGTCTCATTGTGTGTGTTCTCACTGAGTTGGTTTAAAGTGAAAATGTTGCACAGAAATGTGAAATTTTCAGGGAGAGCTGCAACTACAGAATAATTATTGTGGCAAGACTGTAAATGTCAGTGTTGATGTACCATCTACTATTCATCTTGTTGGAAATAATTAGAGGTAACAGCATCATGGGTGATGCTTTTTCCAACATGCATAGGCTGAATATCCTCTCACTGGTACTAAAGTAAAGCAGAGACTGGCATTTTTTGACAGCATTAAAATGTGTGTGTGTGCTTGTGATCATTTTTGTTGTCAATATTTATTAGATCCAAATGTGGCTCAACAGTTCCACACTGTGCAAAAAAATAGGCTTAGAAAAAGTTAGGAAAGTTGTCCACCATGTGAGTTGTCTCGGGTTTCTGCTATTTTATTTTATTTTTTACAGAGAACCATCACTAAATAGGATGGAAATACAATAAAAGGCATTGAAATGTCAACCCGAGCTTTTAAGAGTTTTTGAGGGGAGGACGCAAGTGTGCAGTGAAGAAAACCTCTTACCGCCTCAGCACCATGGACAGTTACGGTGGGGGAGCTTACCTCGATGCTCTCCACGGGAGCCCGAGCTGGCTAATAGGCTCTCTGTGTGTCAGGCCGCTCCCCATTCACTTTTTAAGGCGAGATGGATGGACATGTGTCCTTAGATAATCCCACTTTTATGTGTGTGTGTGTCTGTGGTGTTTGTGTGTGACTGGAATTAGCTGATATTACAGCAAAAGTATTATTTACATCCATAACAGCTCACAGTCAATTTTCAGCACTGGTTAATTTTATAAGAAGTAATGCTAACAGTTTCATTTTAACAGTCATTTTTAAACCAAATATATCCTTTACAGACATATGTTCGCTTTTTACAAATGTGTTTTTCTGCTGCTACAATCCAATCAAATCTGTTGACATTCCTCAGTGCGTAAAGTTTGGAGACGGTTACGCGCATCCCGGTGCCAACTATTTTATTTATTACCTGCATTTCTTTTTTATTGTCATTATCTCAGACAGTCACTGTGCCAAACGACCATATTAAAGAAAACTAAAGCGAGGCTGCAGATGGAAATAATAATAATCATCTCAGTCCTTGACAAATGAAAACCTATTGCATTTCTCATTATCCCGCTAAATTGTCGAGGGAACTTTGAGCCGTGCATTTATTAGACAATCAGTTTTTGAATAAGAAACATAGCTGACTTCTCCCTGGTGAGTAGGAGGCTCAGCCCCTAAAATAATTTCCTGTTATCTAATTCACTGATCTCAAAATGAAGCCTAAGCTGCTGTGCAGCAGCCTACATGTCAAATTGCATATATACGCTGCTCTGTGAAAGATAGCAATAACACAATTTAAAACTTCAATGCAAGCCGAAATATACAGTGCAAACATGCAGCATACTACCTCGTGGTCGCAGATGAACATCATAGCCTACAGCCTGCCGACTGGGAGGATTTCAGGAGCTATTTCTTTTCTTTTTTTTCTTTGCAGTCATCCGGTCGGCGCTTGTATTGGGAGTAAAAAAAAAAAGAGTCGGGGGCGTCCTCAGCTGGATTGTTCTCTGGGTCGGGGTGAGGAGGATCTTTCTGGCAAAATGGGCATTTTTAAACGATAATTTCAAGGTTTTTGTAAAGAAAGATATGATGGAAATGTTCAGCTGCCGATTGACGCATGCGTGTGTGAGGAGAAGAAGACAGGGAGGCAGCGGAGAGGGAGCGTGAGAAAGAGATGCAGCTGAAATGTGGGAAAAATAAACTCCTGTTTGCTCCTCGGTTTGGGCGCAGAAATAAGATCAGTTTAGATTTTTTAGCCTGCAGCGAAGAAATGTTAA
>OMNN01063395.1:0-17602 GCA_900302755.1 Chromis chromis | reverse complement strand
GAACAAGTTTGATTGACAGAGGCCCCACTGCACAAGCCAGAGTATCCAAAGGATCCACTGCCAACGTCCTGGTGCCAGACCCCATAGGACACCCTGAGAGGTCCTCTTGTCCATGCCCAATGGTTCAGAGCATTTTTGAGCACATAAGGGGGACCAACACAATATTAGGCAGGTGGTTATAATGTTATGCCTGATCAGTGTATTTGTGTTTATGTGTAACCCTTCGAGTATTCAACATTCATAAATATCCTTGGGCATCAGCTCAGGGTTAGTGTCATGTTTCTTTAAGTCAGTTCTTAAATGTATTTGATACATAGACTGCATGATTTAATAGTTATAACATTAGTTAGCACTAAAAGGACATTAAAAAAAACAATCAATGTTGGCCAGTTGGACAACATTTACCAAAGGTAGCTTACTGATGAGCATATTTTTGGGTGAGATATGTGGTGATTCATTTAGTATCCCAATTATTATTCCTTTCTTATGCAGACCCAAGAATTATTGCACAGTAAGGCAGACACAGTTGTAAAAGCTATAGTCATCCCTTGGCCTGCACATTCATTGTCACATTTAGGGACTTAATCACTGGATTATCTGTGTGCATATCAATGATATTTCTATCTATATTACCCTAATGCAGCAGTGTTGTAATAATTAAAAAGTGTTCCCATCAAATGAAAAGATTTTTTTTCTGCATTGGATTGTTTTGTTCTGAGGAAACTGTGCCTATATCATTTATTCACTGATTTGCTGCAGCACCTTAATTTCTGAATTTGCATAATGATGCCCAGAAAACAATTAATTTCCCTCTGTTTTTTCCCCCAAAATGGTCTATGCAAGCAGATATATGATCCCTCATGTGAGTTTGGAGAGAATGCGTCCCCTGTCACCTTTTAAAAAGCTTGCTAAATGCACTGAATTATGGCACTCTGGTGTGTTGTATTAAGCCAGTGCCCAAACCGACAAGCACAGAAACACTCAACAGGAACATTATCCTAATGTACCATATAGAGATGCAGACACAGGAAGAGATGAATGTAATAGTGTTGGGCTATTTAGAGAGTATAATGTGCCAGTGGTGATTTAGTAACCAGACCCCTGCTACTGCAAGGGAATGTGACTGGTTGTTGAATTGCTTGTCTGGTGTTTTTCACCTCATCTAATCTTCAAAAATCCAGACAACTCTTACCTACTCGTTGAGAAACCTCTATAATCTCATACTACACGTAATCATGTTGCTCAACCATAAATGAGGCTCAAACACAGGGACAAGGACAGTGGAGAACAGCCTGGGTAAGCAGTAATAGGAGTGGACAGACTGCAACAACATAAGCCGTGACTACGGCGTCCTGAGCTGCATAAGGACAGAAGTCAGTGTGTCGACATGTCAGGCTGAAAAAGCCGAGGAGCCTTGGCGTCAGTGGATGGGTTGACTTTCATCTGAAGGGAGGGAGAGAGAGGGGGAGAGAGCAGGAGGGAGAGAAAGAGGAAAAACAGGTGGTGAGAGAGTGCTCAGCTTCCCCTGAGTCAGTGTATTGTCCAGCGCTGGCATTTATTCCTCCCAGGACTTTTTTATATATCCCCTCGTCAATGAAAAAGGAGACTCTAGTGGTGTCAGAGGGCTTCTGCATTCTTAGCATGACTGATAGAAACTGTAAAGCTCAAGATTTTTTAAAACCTGAAACCATGTGCTAGGTCCAATCCTGCATCAGGGCTATCCAATTAGCTATTTTTAGGGGAAAATGAATGTTAAAATTTGCATTTTCATACACATATGTGATAAACAGTCATAGGGTAGGTGTAGCAGATTTGTTTCATTCATGTTAGGTCATGTTGATCATAATTCTGTGTAAATTCTGCCTTTGTAATGTTTGCTGAACAGCGGCCTCCACCAGCAAGTGACTTTACAAGATAATACTTAATGCTAGAATGTAGCGTGACAGTTGAACAAGCCCATATTCAGCTCACTGACCCAGCAATGACAGTTACACAGCAGTTTCTATTAAAGTTATGCTATCATTAACCACCATAAGTTGCTTGTCATAACCAGGCACAGTAAGGCTGTAATAGCAAAGCCTCTGATTGGCTGTTTTAACTTTTTATTTGTAAGAAGAAGAGTGTGTAGGTTTAAACTATTTATGAATCCATATCACAAACTAACAAAGTGTTGTTTGGCCCAACCTGAACTTTTTGAATTCGCTGAACCAACAAACAGCCGAGAAAATCCATACTTTAACCTTCTTGTCAGGGATAATGAATGAGTGAATGTCTGAATGAACATCTCTTTTAAGACCATGTACACATCTTTGCGTGGTTGCGGGGTTAAGTGTCCTCTGGGCTCCGTTCCAGACAGCTGATGCATGTCTCATCCTGCTGTGCTGTTTGCACCGTCTGAAAAAAAAAAAAGTATAGTGTTTGGTGTGTGACATCCTCCCGACCGACCATCCTGTCACCTCAGCAGTGCTCAGTGTCACTGCCAAGTCCTCCTCCTTCATCCATGCACAGACATGATGCCTACATACAGACTAAAGCAGGGAAGGTATGTGAAATAAATATGTCCAGGTACATTTTTATCATTTAGAACAACAGCTCAGAGCAGTTGTATAAGCCTTCTACAAACAGCCAAAATATAAGAGGCACTTCCTCAGAAGAAGTTGACCAGGCTTCTCAAATTTGTTTCCCTGCTCCCAGGGTTCCGTCCAGCTCACTATTGAATTATACTCTTCTTGTTTACCATTTTCCGCACATAAGAGAACAAAAACAGCTCAAAGCAAAAAGGAGAAGCAGTGTATAATGTGAGTGGAGCAGCGGGAGCCCCAGCAGTGTCATGTCTGTGTCCTGGTTGCTCAAAGATAGTGCTGGCTGCCGAGGGGAAAAAAATCAGTGTGGAAATGAGGTCTGTGGTTTGGGTGTGCTGGTTGAAGAAGGCTCGGGATCATGTGGCTGTCCTTGGACATAAAAACTACACCAAAACCAATTTGTTTGGAATAACTAAATGTTTATTGATCGTACATACTTGGAATATTGATTCCTTACAGCAGGGTTGTTGTTTAACCCTGTTATCAATCATTTCCCACCTTATTTCCAATTAGGTGGCTCTAAAGTTGGAAAAAAAAACAACCCTTTGTTTAAATTATATAATGTTTGCACACAGTAAAAATACTTAAACCCAACAGTCAGTGTTTTATGGACATATGCAACCTTAAATGGAAATATCCCAGACGTCATGATTTTATGCATACTTCCCAAAATGGGATTTCCACTAAAACTGAAAATAACTGTTTAATTGAACTGTGGTTTTGAACAACATTGGCTATTGGCAATAAATAGAAGTCATATGTTTCCTTGCTTGTATAAAATCTTATTGCATGAAATAGTTAAAAATGGCCAAGTTTCCATAACTCAAGGTTACATCTTAAAAAAGCTTGATTTTGTCCAACCAAGGTTTAAAAACTCCAAATAAAATCCCCAAATCTCACAAGTTTGCTTAATAAATGACCTAAACAATTAAAACCATCTTTTTGTTTACAGTTAATGCAGATCCTTGTTTTGCTTTCTGTAATGAGACAAGTCCTTTTTGAGTTTCTTTCAAGAATCCTGCTGGGGTGAGCAATCATGAAAATTAATTTGTTTTGTTGTGAATGACCCGCAGTCTTGTAGGCAATTGCAGTTTCTCTTCCAAAATGACCTTCTATTCAGTCTTTTTCCCAGTCTTCTTTCTCTTTTTTTCCCACATCTCCCAGCCCATCCTTTCTCATCACCATTTTACTGGTTCTCTCTCCACCTTGTCCTCTTTAGTCCATTGTTAAAATCCTCCCATATGCTCCGCTCCGTCAGAGCAGGTGGCAAACCACAGGCGGACTCTGCACCTCCGCTTGGGCTGGCGTCCGTCCCACGCACCCAAATTCCTGTTGCCACTGGGCTTGCTAATCAGGGGGGAGGATAAGGGGCGGGGCTCGGGCACTTAATTCTCATTCATTTTGATGACCAGGTGGTGTATCTCACTGACCTCGTAGTGGCCTTGAAGCAGGACACGTATCCTTTCTTTGTTCGAAGCCTTTTGTGAGTACAGGAGTGTAATTCCCTTACTTCCACTCTTTCCTTTGTATCACCAGTTTTTAAGAATGGATTAAAAATTGCAGTATAGCAATTTCACTAATCACATTTTTAGCACATAAATGATTTATTGAAGAAAAGGAATTAAGTGGGATCATGAATACAGCATGAAGGAGCTGTCTGTAAGAAATGAATACTGACAGCTAATGAAATTCAATGATTTATTTCTCTGAAAACAAGTTCTAAAAAGCATTATGCCTATTCTCTGGGAGATTGGTGACATTTCGGAGTACATTCCGAGTTAGTAACCAGAAACTTTTTAGTTATTAGATTCTATTACACTTGTTATTTAACATTCTGCACAAATCAGCAGATGAAAAAAAATTGTTTTCCGTGCCAGCTGTGTGAGTACACACTGCCTGGGGCTAATCATTGTGTGTAATTCAGAAAACATGGACTTAAAAGCTGCTCATTTCTGCAGAATGTGCCGGACAGTACTCTGAATTTTATAGTTCATGCTCAAGTGAATGTGAGTGGGAAACAGAGTAAGCAAAAAATGACTGATATGTGAATATCTAGTGTAATTTTGCTATCTATGTACATATTTATCTTTTAAATGGTCCACAAAACTCAGCGCCTCTCCTGCTCGGGTCCCTCCAACACTGAAGGGGTTGTATATGAGTACTAGCTGGATGAAACATGCTGAGGGGGTGGGAGATGTGACAGGAATGCAAAGCTTTATAAATGGATAAAAGAGCCTCTATATGCATGTGTCGAGGATGTGCTGAGAATAAAAGGAGCGGAGAGGACAGGAATGGTTGAGAGACAACTCCACGTCACGTACTGGTGCAATAATCACCCCCGGCATCTTGGTGATAGTTACTACTCTCCATAAGTCTCTCTCTTTCTGCTTTTTTTTTTTTTTTACCGAGGCTTCATTTCCGCAAAGGCACAAAACACTGTAACATGAGCCCATTGTGTGTTTTTAGAAGTAACGTTATCTCGGCTGTACTTTAGCACACAGCTGCTATCTCTTGAATAATTCTATTTGTTCCACTTTGAAGATTTTCTCGTTTTTTTCTCTCCTTTAGGAATACACAAATGTCTGCCCTTGGTATACTGTTAGAAACTATTAGAAAGACATGTTTACACACCCAAACCTGGTGTGTGAAGAGCATTTGTGATATCTTAGCTAATTCAAACAATCCACACAGACAGCAAATCCATTTTTCATTAGAACTTTGACAACTTTTCTAAAACATCACAATCAGTCTTGACAACCACAGTCATCTGCACATGTGTACTATCTGATCCTGGATGTCCTACATGGTTATGTGACATACTGTACCTGGCTCTCTGTAATGGCTTCATCTGTCTTGTTTAGAGAAGGTAATTCTTTTCTGACATGCCGGCTAAGTGAATATGCACACTCCTTAGGCGGTTTGATTTTTCACACTGTCAATTATTAGGACAGGGCAAAAGCAGGACATGTTATGTAGTTTCTGGGTTTGAAATTGCAGGAATGTATTATCTTCTACCAATAGGACACCCTTTATATTGGGTATTTATTGTAATTAATAGCTTTGTTAATGCTTGATAAATCTACTTTTTAAAATCAGCTATAAGTCAGTAATAAGAACAGCTTTTGGGTCAATAGGCTGTGAAAAAAAAACCCTCTGGCTGGTATTTATTTTTTCATAATTCTTTAATTAATCTCCAATATACTGTTTGACCACTGGGGAAAAAGCTGCAGAACATCTGGACCAAGATCAAGTTATTCATGCTTTCAATAACATTAGTAGCAAGAAAATTCAGTGAAGAAATGGCAATTAAATGTAAGTTCAATATTAAACGGTCATTCCTGTTTATTTGTGTTAACAGAAAGACCCACCTACGATGCCTCTGGCTCCTCACCTTCACCGAGCGACCCTGCAGTCACAGGTGCTCCTGCTCACCCATTGGCCGACCTGTCGGTGGCAGAGGAGGTGCCTTTCAAAGTCGTCCATTCAGATGGTGACTCAGACTCTGAGGGTGAAGTTTTATCGGGGCAGCCTGCTTTTTCTTCAGTCTTAACCGTGATGGCAGGAACTGTCAAACATCCAGTGAGCCTTGATCAAAGCAGAACCTTGCCGACTTTCACCAGGGACGAGACCCAAACCACCCAATGGCCTTCACGTAGTTCCAGCCAGGGCTCGGACACGTCCTCCTCATCGTCACATGCGGGAGACAAGATCGTTCCAGCCAGCTCAGGTCTGATTTCCAGCATCTTTCAGAAACACACCACATCACCTCAGGCTGTCGGTTCAGCTGTCTCGAGACCATCACATGTGTCCGAGAGTGTCTCATCATTTCCATCATCAACAGTATCATCTTCTTCCCTGACAACATCAATTTCCTCTTCAGCTCCATCCACGTCCTCTGTGTTATCATCCCTTGTGCCTTCATTTTTTCTATCATCTTCAACTGAGTGGATGAACAAAGCGGCTTCAACTCAAGGTCAAAGGATTCTTTCTACTCGTGCTCCTCAGACAGAAACAGCAACATTATCACCAGCAGGGTCTCAGGGTTGGACAGGCAGTCAAACAACCGCACTTTTTACCTCTCATTCAGTTGTTGACCCACCAGCTGTTACACAGGAAACGCAAAGCACAGCAACCGAGATGTTTCCAAGTGACGCCAGCATTTATATGAGCAATAAAATAACAAAACAGTCCTTCTACTCATCCGTGGATAAAAACCAGGGAGTAAATGAAATATACATAAGGAGTGCAAGCACAAAAGTAATGGAGACACCAGATACCAGCACATATACATCATATTCTCCTCATAACAGTGGTCAGAATCTTTTAAATACTTTATACGGATTCATTCGAATGCAAGGTATGAATTCTGTATCCACCAATAATCTTGAAATTAGTGCCTCATTTCCCTCCAATCAAGAGAGTCAGGCTGTTCAAAGGCAGTGGGGAGCTTCACAGAATCCCCCATCAGCGCTGCCGTCTGCCCATCCTAAAGGCTATTCAGTTTCTAGTCATGTCACACAGCAGATGTTAAATGGAACAGCATCTATGGAAAAGGAAGACAAGGCAGCAGTAGATAGTCACACTTTTGTTCACCAAAGCAATGCAGTCGTAGCCCAACTCAGTTCACATGTTGTAAATCCAACTGCATCACCAGCAATGACCATCACACCCACTGGTTCATTTTTTACAGTTTCCTCAGAGACTCCGCCAGGAAAAATGTCTCTGTCTAAAACTGCAATCACCAAGCTAACACGCGTCCACTCTGGCATGATGTCCTCGGAGCATGCATCTAATCCTGGTGATTTACCGACGGCAGCGGGTCACAGCATCCCCAGAGTCTCTGCCATCGATATAATTTACAACCGGGAAGAGATAGCCGGAGCAGAGCTCAGATCTGTTTCCACTCAGGCTCACCTCAATAACTCACTTTCACTCACACAGCCGAGACCCGAGTCCACCATCAGTTCCATCCTCGGTTCTAGCACCACAACAGGAACAATCACATCCTCATCAGATTTAGATTTGCACCATTTATTGATAGACAGAGTCAAAAATGTTCAGGAATTTGCAACACAAACTGAAACCTCCAAGGGCGTAACTCACGAGGACAGAAGTTGGATGGCATTTTCCTCCAACAGTAAGACATCATCTCTTCCAAAGCCAGTAGAGTTCGCAAAGGATATGACCCATAAAACCATGCATGAAAGTAGCTCACACCTCTCTCAGCCTGCATACTTATATCTCAGAAACAACCCGAACCGTAATAACACAGATGATTCCACTGGGACGTCTTTCAATAGTGAGATTAATTTTGCAGTCCAGCCCAAAACTGTGTTATCACCACAAATAACTCCCTCAGCAAGGCCCCTTCAAACAAGATCTTTGTTCACTTTCTCCCACAAATTTTATACAAACAGTTTAAGCTCCAAAACATCAGAGCAGACAGCAGTGTCCTCAGCTGAAACCTTTGCTCAAATAAAGTCAGAGGAAGCAGTTGAGGTCCAAAAAAGTGCTCATGTGTCACTTGGAAACAAGCCCACAGAGCGTTTCCACAGAACCTTTGCGAAGAGCTCAGTTTCTCCTTTATTTGATGGAAATAAAGAGTCTGTTCTGATCAGGGACAGTGCGTTTTACAAGAAAGACATTCCATCAGGACAGCCCACAACACACTTTCCATCTTTCATAACTGCAACAGATGTCTTTAGGCCGAGTAAAGGCTCTAATGGTCATGAAAAAAGATCTTCTCCTGAAATACCTTTTGCCCCTGTAACTTTTGATGCCACATTAGAACCCCTTAAAAGTTTTTCTCATAAAGACGATGTGACATTGGTGGGCCATTATGAGCAGTCTTCTCCTTCCTGGTCAGAAATCATCTTAACACGGCGGACAAACTCTTCCTCTCGCTCTCAGGGACCAATCATCAGTGTGAGCGATGATAAATCAAATTTTTATTCAGGCAGACAAACAACCATCGCCTCCACTGCTTCCTCTGCAGTAACTGCTTCCTCCAGTGATGGTCAAAACAGCATGGAGACATTGAGTGTTATTTTCAGCATTGGCACAAAACTAATGGCACCATATACAAAGTGGAAAGCCACCAAGCCTATGCCTTTTCAAAGCTCTACTCTTGAATTAGAAAATATATCTACTGGCTTTGATGGGGCACAATCTAATTCACCAACAGATGGCGCATCGTATGAACATTTAAAACTGGAAGACAGACAAGGGCGTAATGTGCATGCTTCAAATTCAGCTGATTCAACAGCTGCTGCCGGTGATCCATATCCAGTTTATCCAACTGTGGGAGAATATACATCTTTTACCCATTACAAAGGAAGTTCACATTATGAGGAACAGAGTCCTAATATATCCCCAGCGAATCTCAGATCTGCTGTGGCTGTCAATGTTCAGCAAGGAGCCACTGTAAACACTGCTGCTACATCAGCATGGGGTTCAGATTCTTCTCTACCGCTCCCTCGCATGACTACTGACTCCGTAACATCTTTACAAGCCACATCTCCTGCAGTGGTGTATAAGAGCAATCACAGCCCCCCTCTGGCAAATGTTCACTCTCCTGAATCTGCATTTGATTCTGCTGTCACTCTTCCAGAGAACCATGCTCACAGTTTGCCTGACACCAACAATATTGGTTATACCACAAATCCAATTCTGAGGACATCAACCTCACCAGCTGACTGGTCCGCTTCATTTCATTCATTAACATTCTCATCACCATCATCATCCTCTCACTCGTCCTCCTTGTACATGAAACCCACCTCTTCAGCGTCATCTTCGACAGCAAATTCAGCCGATAGGACATTGTCGACAACACCAACTATGTACCCAGGTACTGCATCATTATCTGCATATGTAAAACTTGTACAACCCACTTTTCCATTGTCATCACCAAGCTTGATTCCATAATTACATTCTGTGGTGACTGATATGTTTGTTCTTACAGAAGCAGAGGTGGATGAGTTAACAGCTGGAACATCCAGAGAGCTCAGTTTCCCCAAAGAAAAAGAGGCCAGTCTAGCCCCCTCTCAATCAGTCAGAATTACGCTTTCTGCTGGGCCCACTGAGAGGACATCTCAGGTATCGCCTCTGACCCCTCGACAGGACACCACAACAGCCTCTGTGAAGCCAACCACCACAACTGTAGCTTCAACCACAAAGACGAAAAACCCCACCACTACCATGCCTTCCCCAAGAGTCACTACGTTGTCAGCCACCACTAGCATGCCACAGCCCACGCTTGTGACCAGGAGAACCACAACCACGACCGTCAGGACCCAAACCAGCAGGAGAGTGTTCACTCCACCCGTCCCAAGAACAAGCCCTTCCAGAGGGGTCACCACCTCCTTCATCTCTCCTTTCACCACAACCACAGAGGCTCCACCACAACAATGCAACATCACAGAGAAACTGTGGGTGAAAACAGGTAAACAATGCTTTTAGTGACAGTCTCTGAAGAAAAAAAATATTTTTTTCATTACTTCTCTGACATTTCTGTCTGCTGCCTGTCTTGGTTTCTCCTTGTTTTTGTTTGTCTCTTAGTTGTTTCCATCTATGTGAGGCGAAACAGACTGGATAGCATTCAGAGGCAGAACCTGCGAAGGGGATTAAGTCAAGGCCTCAGAAAAGCTCTGAATGACACCTCGGCCCAAGCACAGGTCAGACTGTTAGCGGGTGCTGCTGGTTATTCAATACAACAGCTATTTCATGTACTTGATCTGTACTTAATTTGACAAGACTGTGTGGCACATCATACATGTGCATGTATGTTAGTCCTTATATGTGTGCATGAGATAGCAGCAAAATGGGGACCTGCTCTTAAAAGCATTAATCCATATCACTTCCATTGGACAAAAACTCCACAATTTACCTTGAAATCTAGAGTATGCTATGTATTCCAGAGGCTTTTTTGTTACATTAGTTAAAAGTCTCTTTACATTCCTGATAGCATAAAAAAAATAAAAAATCAGTGGCACAGATAATAAAGATAAAACTAAATCTGTTATCTGTAGCAGCCACAGATCTGTAAAAAGCCCGGTCAGTCATTGCATTCAGTCCTCATGAGATGAATGGATGTACTATCTGCCTTTCTAACTATGTACCTGCCTACCTTCACACACTCTGCCCAAGCACTCACACGAAAGTCACCCGAGTCTTCCACAAGGCCAGGTGGACACATTGGCAGAGCTAGTGAGCAGGTACTGTTTACAGTTTTACCTAAATCTACATCATCTTGCACCTCTGAACATGCCAGATGATCGTATCCATTTGTATTTTTACATCTTTCAGTGCTCTTTGTGTAATTTATCTCCAATGTGCTACACTCCTCTTCCCACCAACACTATCTGTTGCAGATTAGACCGGCCATTGTACTCAGGTGGTGCACATTCTTGTGATTTGTAGGAATGGCTTTGAAGTGAGTGGAGGAGGGTATTTTTTTTCTGTGATATGTTTTCAAAAATCTAGCTTACTCTTGCTCCGTCTATAATCAGGCATAAAATTGTATGGCTGTGAAAAGGTAATGATTTGTGTAAGGAGTGCTGACAATTACTGTAACTCTGATAATGTCACTTAATTGACTTTAAACTGACCGAGTTAGTGACAGTCTTAGCCTGAGGACAGATGTACACTAGCGTTTTTGGTTGACATATAGGCAGTATTATTGTTTATTTCTGGTCTATTTCTGGTCTCATAAATATAGCAGCATAGCAGCAAGCATTTTCTATATAAAAAATATAGTGGAATAATGACATCTTTAGCAGAGACTAAAATCAAACCCTCTCTGTGTGTTGTAATTGAAGCTTCTCTGTTCTATTTTTTGGCAACTGGTCTAGCCATGTGTGCATGTTAGTGCATATGAGTGCATGTGAGTCCCTCCCTTTGAAACTTTTGGACCTTATCTGTGCTTATAAACAGACTGAGTGTAACCTCCTACACTGGATTGTAAAAGGAAAACCAACAACCAAAAAATTTAAAACAAAGTATTTTATTTATGCTGTTTAATTTTTTGCACTTGTTTCATTTAAGCTTAGTGTGACTTAGTGTACAATGTTTTAGAGGCTATCCTCTGCTACTCCTTCTTTGCTCGTGTCTGTTCTGTTCTGTGTGTGTCTGTTTCCACGTACTCATTCATGGATGCTCCACGGGTCCACTCCAGTCCAACAGTCTGTGGAAACAGACACACACACAGAGGGGAGAGACAGGTTAAGTGAAGATAATGTAACTCACATTGACAACACCTAGTTATGGCCATTCAATGTAATTTACAATGCCAGCCTGGGCTAACGGTCGTGGCTGGATTAGTTTTTGCTGACCAACATGCCCATTTGTTTTGGTCCAAAATGCTGGTGTTGTAGTCTGACAACTACTGGTTCTGAATGTTGCAAAGAGAACCTTTAAAAAATGTGTCTGAAATTCACACTGCTGCTGTTTTATCCCACCAGTCAATGAGCATTTACAGAGATTGAACAGTTGTGACAAGTTTCCTACAATCTGAAAACAACCTCTATCATTCCAGCAGAGTTGGAATTCAGAAAGGAAAAAAAATGTCTTTGTGTTGCTTGTTAGGGGGGATGGTGCAAATTCTGCTAGAAACAAACAATTGGTGTGCTGATGCTGAGAATTTGGGTCAGTGTGTTGTAGAAAAAGCTGTGGATTGAGTGAAGTATAAGGTTATTGTATCTCACATATTCTGTGAGGCTCTTGATCGACAACTACTTTTTCACAAACTGTTGCTTGGTCTTCAGCTCGGGCTAAATAATCACAAAACAATCTTTTAACTCTGGTGGATGGTTCTTAACTGTGCACTCACCAGACAGAAAATTGGAGGTTTATTAGCATTAATAAGACGCTCATACCAAAGACCATCATGTAGGCTATGTGAGAGGAGATGAGGACTAATATAGAAATTAGGTTGACTGAAAGTGTCCCAGAAGGCAGAGGGTGATGTCACATATTTGAGTAACTGTACCAACACTAAAACACGATGTAGATTAGGACCGGAGCAGAGCTTTGGATATTTATAAGCGGCTGGCTTAAAAAAAAAAAAAAGAGTCTACAGAATCTATCCATATTTCACCAAAAGGCAATTTACCATAAGAATGGACACACAAGATTTGGTGTAACAAAACCTCAGGAGAAAACCAATCCCAACATTCCCCCTGCAATAATGACACGAACAGATCCGGTGCACACACAATAATGTTTGTGTGTGTGGATTAGTCATTTGTGGAACCAATCATGGTTCCCACTGTGCCAAAAAAACAGCCTCTCTCTCTCCAGTAAGCCTCTAATACCTGCACTCAAAGTCGACTTTGTATCAGGAGCACCTCTTAGCCATGAGAAGCTCTGTTAAAATGCAGGCGGTGTCAAACAGAAATGTGTATACGTGAGTACTTGTGTTAAAAATACATAGATAAAGTATTACTCTGGGAACAATGTTAGCAAGATGAAGTGTTTGGATGTTTTATTTTAGAACATACTTTAGTTTAATGCTGTTTCTAACTATGGTTTTATTTTGGGGGTATTTATTTCCAGTGTTTTAAATCAGACAGAGGCACTGTAATTTCTATTCTTTTATGGATCTTTCAACCATTAAACCTACCATAACTTACTTACTTAACTAAGTATTTATGGTAAATGTCTGTTTTCTGTGTGTACACTGAACATGTGGAAAAAAAAACAAATATTGCCATAAAAACAGTTTTCAGGGGTGTGGAAATAAAATGAAAATGCAATGTGATTCTTTCCCTAGAACAAAATTTCCCTCTCATAGTCTCCAGTGAGTTGAAATGCCTTTAGAGTGTTGCAATTTTGAGCAAGTGTTAAGTGCATCTATGTGTGTGTGTGTGTGTGTGTGTGTTTCTATGTGTGTGTGTTTACTTGTATGTGTGCAATCCGGTGAAATGTCTCACCGTGTTGTATTTCTCAGTGTGGAAGTATCAAATAATTGAGAGTGAAGCCTGTGTTATTCGTCCTGCCCATGTGAAGGTCAATGCTCTCACATGTTCACTCTCCCTCTGTAGTCTCTGAAGGTGTCGTGCTTCAGTGCACTCCTGTCACCCATTTCAACATTGCTCGGGTTCCTTTTAGTAGTGGCACTGCTTTCTCATCCAATGGGAAGCGAGCTGTTGGCTGGGGAAATTGCTCCTGTGTTTAATTATAGGTTATAAATGGTTGGGAGGAGAGCAATGTGCCGAGCTGATGCTAAAAAGATGATGAAAAATAGACTAAACGAATTCAACCACAAGCCTTAAACCATTCCGTAAAAAAAAAAGAAGATAGCCAACTATTTCTGTCTTCCGTGTAGTTAAGAATCTGCTGTGACTCGAAACTTTTTGAAAGCCAGAACTGAAATCTGCTGGGATAATCTGTTGCAGTCTGTCACGCTTTTTTTAGATAGAGTTAGTAAGTGTGTTGGAAATGCAATCTCTTAATAACACCTTCACATGGGTGAAGCCTGAGAGGATGAAGCGATAATAAAGGGCTCTTTTCACAGAGCTTGTAACAAGGCTGAATTGTGAGGAGGCAGAGTGGTGACTCTCAGCCACAGAAACTAGGCTCTCAGTATTTCGGCCAGTGGAGCTCGTTGTCAGGGCAGGCTTTCAGATGGGTTTAGATAACGGATGTGAATGGTTTCACCTCTCCTACGCACACACCTAGCTCTGTCATCATTCCCTTTCCAGTTTCTATGTGCAGAGAGTTCACCAAAAAGTCAAAGTCTTACTGATGAAAACATGCACATTTTATTGTCATGATTTTGCATTTGTTTCTGTGGGAATGAGAACATAGGAATACCTAGGTTTTTGGTTTAAAAGTGAAGGAACGTAAGCCTCTTAGTACAAAAAACTAATCTTCCCAGCATCCCCTCCTAGTTCCAGCACATAGACTGTATATAAAAGATGGACATAGCCTCTGGGTCCAAAAAGTGAAGCCAGTGCAGAAATGCCTTAAACTTGCATCTCTTCTAACAACCAGTAGGGGGTGACATCTCTGGTTGCAAAAAGAAGTCTGATTGTATAGAAGTCTATGAGAAAACAACCCTACTCTTCATTTGATCTGTTACCTCATTAAACATTTGAATCTTGAGTTCATTTGTTAGTTTCAAGACTTTTTGAAAACAACATGATGTTCTTTTAGTAAATTATGATCACATTTAGAGTCAAATAGACATTGAAGCAGGGTATGTTTTAGGGCGCTGCTACCTTGTGATTGACATTTTGCTACCGTATCACATGTGTAGTGTTCTCGGGTTCTCCAGTTAGATCCACTGCCTGCTTGTAAAGTCAGTTTTAAAAGACCAACAGGGCGAATCCTATATGCCAAAATCAAGGCTTCAAAATACTAGACCACAAACAAAGGGGTGAATTCATGGTTACTACGTCCATCTTTCATACACAGTCTATGGTTATACAATACAATACAATGCAATCTTAAGTGCATATTCAGTCCAGTGCAGTTCAATACTGTGCCTTTCATTTTGTCTGCTTATTTGCTTTTTGATGGTGCTTAAAAAATGCTTTTGCATATTAACTGCAAATACTTTATATTAGCTAAACGTTTATCACAGCATACATACAATTTTTGACTGGCTTATAGTGTATTTTTTTATTTTTTTTATTTTACTATATAGTGTAAAAATATATATGATACTGCAAACTGGTCTTTTCTACAACAGACATTTTGACTTCTGTCATCGTTGGAAAAGCACAGGTGTGCTCTGTTGTATTTAGGTGTCCTAGTAAACTGTGACAGTGAGTCAGCATGTGCAATACCAGGCCCATGGAAATGAAGCAGCCTATTCAGCCATGATTCATTTTATTCCACCTGTGCTTTGTAGAAAATGGGCACAATGAAAAGAATTTAAAAACCTCTCCTGTTCACTTGTTTTAAGCAATATTCAAGTGTCTGTAAGTGACTTTCATACCGTGTTAATATGACCGGCGGCTATCTGAAAGGAAGAAATCACTGTCAGCCGTCAACTGTCAAATATTTTATCATTCAGAACAACTGTCACTTGTGGTTGTTTTGTGGGTAACGATGCAGATCAAACTGTGGTTCTGCAAATAACAGCTTTATGCTCACATTAGATTTGCTCGATTTTTCATCAGGGTGATGAAGTGCCTCTTTTATCCCACAGTGGAGGATGTAAACTTAAAGTTTAATTTAGTTTAATCTTGGCCTGCTTTATCTGCTTGTTTGGATGTATTATTAGCGAACATACTTTAGTTTTATGCTGTTTTTATCTATGGTTTTATTTTGGGAGTATTTATTCCCGGTGTTTTAAATCAGACAGAGGCACTGTAATTTCTATACTTTTATGGATCTTTCAACCATTACATACCATAACTTTCAAGTATTTATTGTACTTCACTGGGTTAGCCAAAAAACAGGCACGTCTATATGCTTACTTCATCTGAAAATGACTTCTTAATTTATGTAATCTTGCAATATATTTTAGCTGTGATAGAAAAGTGGCAGAAAATTTGATTACATTTAACTCAACCTTTGACTTTTTGTTGACCTTGAGTGGTTTAACTTCTCACATTGCACTCCAAGACCCCATGACACTATTGTTGCACCTACTGTTCTGACCTTACTCATCAGTGTGGGGGTCATGGGTGAGACAGGTTTGATAATTTAAACCTGACAAGGTGGTGAAGGAGTGAAACATCATTTTCCATCCTGATGTAAAGTTACTCTTTAATTTTTGCCCTCTCACGTGTAATCATTGTGTAATTAATGTGTTATAAAATCGGAAAAACTACCAATATGGCTTCTGAAAGACCTTTTAATCCTCTCTTTTTTTAACTTTACCCTCTCAGGTGGAGACTGTATTTGGTTCTCCCAACATGACGGTGGCTTATCATGTGACTGGAGGGGACTTAGTTTACCCTCCGTCTGTAGTGCTGGAAGGCTTGGCGTCCTATGGCCGCGATAAGCTGATTGCAGACCTGCGACAGTACCTCCCCATGGTAACAGCCCTGCCCCTCCCAGTTGCATTATGGAGAACCAGCCCGGCCGCCGGCTTCCAGCTGAAAACAGGTCAGCTAGTGCTCAGTCAGGATGAAAACAAAAAATAAGTCAGAGATCAGCTTGAGATTTACTGTTAGATTTCCCTGCTGTGACAGTGCACTGGCAGAGAAGTGAGGAGAAGTAAATAAAAATGACATTTTGTGATACCACATCAAAGCAGGAAATGACAATGTCACAACCTAAATATAGCTAGATATTAAATAGTATAGTCATGTTCTAGTCAGTGTTCCTAATATATACATTGTCAAAGACAGTCACTGTCAATCTGAAGAATTCTTTAAAAATAGTTCTTTAGTGCATAGTTTTGTCAACTTATCTTGTTTTTTTTTATTGCAGTGCTGCAGTTTGTGGGAGCTGATGATAACCCTCGGTCCTGTCGCTTCTCTCAAATGATGGAACAGAGGCTTGAGAAGGTGTTTTCTGAAGCTCAAGTCAAAGTGCTCAACAGTAACAGCAGACTCTCTGTTCAGGTACGGTGGTGGAACAACTGTGTTGCACTCTTAGAACTGTGCAGGTGTTCACTTCACTGTTAGTGCTACAATGGTAATGCTATGATTGCTAATGTAGAAACTTGTGAAATGTAGTGTAGACATGGTGTCATTGCACTTACACCGATCTGACCACTGACAGGTGAAGTGAATAACATTGATCATATTGGTACTATGTGGTGTTCTGCTGGAAAACCTTGGATTTTGGCATCCGTGTTGATGAGACTTAGACACCCAAATAAACATTGTCCCAGAACAAGCACGCTCCCTCATGCAAATGGCAATCCCAAATGTCACTGGCCTACCCCTGCAGGAAAATGCACCCCACCACATGGCAAAAATATCAAACAATCAGGAACATCTTGAGGAACATGACAATGGCCCAACATATTGATTTGACCTCCAAACTTCCTAGACCCCATTCTGATCAAGCATCAACAGGATGCAGTGGAACAAGTTGGATTGACAGAGGCCCCACTGCAC
>OMNN01063391.1:0-27369 GCA_900302755.1 Chromis chromis | reverse complement strand
TCTATAATATATATATATATGTATATATATATATTATAGATGTAATTTTTGTACTTTATTTACTTTATTTAAAAATGATAGAATTCTTCTTTTTACTCCTTATTAATTTCTTTCCTCTTTTATTTATTTATTTGTTCCATTTTTGATTATCTATTACTCTATTACCTCTTACTTCATTGTTCTCTGAGGTATTTCATTGTATCAGTGTATGCTTGCTGTTTTTTTTTTACATGGGATCTGTTACTGTGTTAATGAAGTGTTGTCTGTTGCTGTTTTGTGTCTGATTAATTGAAATGTTGCACAGACACACTGAAAACACAGGGAGACATGTTGGTGCAGGCACAGTTCCCTGATTGATTACATTTTACCCACACAGTGGATATATTACTTCCACAATAACATATAATATGCTTACCCTGGACTTATATGAGGCCCGTGGGGCCCGTGAGGCTCCTGAGGCGGCTGTGCTGGTTGCCAAGGGTTCACTGTTCCTCGCTGTAAACTAACAGAGTGATAAAAACCAGGCTGGCTGTACTCTGGAAAAAAAGAAGAGACATGGATATAAAAAAAATATGACACAGATGGATTTAAATAAAACAGCTTTACTTTAAGGACGGAGGGAATATCTCCACTAAACCAAAAGACTAATTTGACACTTAGTGTAGTTTTCTGGCTGTGAGTAAGATGAGTAGATCGGTACACTTTCACCGCTCATGTCTGTACAGTAAATATGACTGTCAGCTGAACTTAGCACAACATGCAGACAGAAAAGAGGGAGAAATCTGACACTTAAACTCACAAATTAACATCTTTTATCTTGTTATCTGTACAGTCAGGAGTTCTGTCTATGATTACTT
Source organism: Chromis chromis (assembly GCA_900302755.1). Taxonomy (NCBI): domain Eukaryota; kingdom Metazoa; phylum Chordata; class Actinopteri; family Pomacentridae; genus Chromis; species Chromis chromis. The sequence goes on along the minus strand of OMNN01063391.1, from coordinate 26,512 downwards.
CACAGTCGGGTGGAGCAACAACTGTCATCGTCACTGTGATGTTGGAAGGAAACCTGCAGAAACTCTAAGAGCTCTCTGAGCCTAAAAGCTGTCCTGTGTAAATCCACAACTGGATATTTTTACTCTTTTAATTTTTTGTACAGATTAAAAAGTTAATTGGCCTGTTTGGGAAGCTGGTGTGTGGATTTAGCTGTTTTTGTATCTCTAAAGCAAATAAGATTATTTCCCAAAATGCTATGATTTTCACATGAAACACTCTTTTTAAATGTATGCTGTACACAGAGCAGATGGTACAGGGCAGACAACCTATCCTTTAAAATGCCCCATTGCACAGGCTACTATTTCAGAACAGGCTAAACCTCCAGTGCTATCTGACTCATTTACATGTCTGTCTATGACATTTAGATTTTAATGTTGCATGTACCCACATTTCACACCAAACCACAGTCAAGCACTGAACTATTTGAAAAGCCAAATATGTATGCAGGTGTTTGCACTTATGAAGAAAGCTGGTTCTGATGTGCTGCTGCAGCTAACTTGAATAAAGTCAGAGAACAAAATTATCAGATTTGAAATTTGTATTTTTGATTCACATTAGCTCCACACACAAAAACTAAACCTAACCAAACATAAAGTGTAAGTCTGTAAACCTAGAATAAGAGAAATGTGACACTGAAGCTCACAAATTGACATGTTTTATCTTGTCTGAAACTCACAACTGATATTTTTACTGTACAGATTAAAAAAAGATAAAAGTTACTCGGCAAGTTTCAGAGATGGTTTGTGGATTTTGTTGCATTTGAAAGTCAAGCTTTGCACATCATCTCATCTAACTCTCAGCACAAAAGCAAATAAGGCTATATAAACTATTAAGCTATTAAAACTGCCAACTCATTGCTATATATAAATATCTTTTCGATGGCTAATTTTTTAGCTAGTTAGCTTTTTATGTGTTGCATGTACGAACATTTCACATTTCAAAGCCAAATATCTATGCAGATTTTTGCACTTTTGGAAAAAATCGGTTAGACCTGCTGAGCTGCTGCAGTAACCCTGAACAAGGCACAACAGACACATTTCAGATTGCACTGTTGAGTCACTTTAGCTCCACACAAAATAACTACACCTAAAAGGGAGACACCTGACATCTCATCTAACTCTAAGCACAAAAGTGTATAAGATTTTTTTTTTAAAGCCAACTTTTAGATTTAAAATACCTTTTTAATTGCTATGTTTTTCACATTTTGCGCTCTTTTTAAATTCATGCCGTACACAGAGCAGATGATGCACGTCAGACATACCAGAGGCTCCAGGAGAGGGGAGACCATATCCTCCCAGACTGTGACTCAGCAGCCCTGCCTTCCCCATCGCCACCATAGAGCTGCTGCTGTGGAGGCCCTGATACAGGAGACCCCTCTGATGATCAGAGAAAGAGAAACAGTCAGACTCTAAATCTCACAGCGATACGGTGATCTCACTGTACACACACTATATAGGAGAGGTGTGGGTGATTCAGAAACTGTGAAAATACTTAAAATACAAGTCTGTAAAACAATTTGTATTTAATAGCATAAGAATGTCACTTTTTCTAGGCAGCATTACTTACTGTAGTGTTACAGTACAGTAACACTACAGTAAGTAATGCTGTAGTGTTACAATCACTATTTGTGTTGATCATGCTGGATACCAACAGCTACTTACAGCAGAGTTGTGGTTAGCGCGTGCAGCGCCCATGGCCTGATTAGCTGCATCTGCCCGCAGGTTCTCACTGCCCAGGTTCAGAGGAGGAGGACTCTTCATGTCCAGAGCTCGATTCAGGTTTCCATGGGAGAACACAGAGTAGCCGATACCTAACCAGTGAAAGAAAATAATAATAATAATAATTTAACCTTTATTTATCCTCTTAGGGAAATTCAACTCTGCATTTTACCCATCCTACTAGTAGCAGGAGCAGTGGGCTGCTGCGGTGCAGCACCCGGGGAGCAGTCAGGGGTTAAGGGCTTTGCTCAAGGGCCCAACAGTAGCAGCAGTCGGGATTCAATCCTCCGACCTTCTGATCAGAAGTCAGGGGCTTAACCTTATGCGCCACAACTGCCACCCCAAAAAAATTTCTCCTTCAGAAAGGAGCAGGAAGTGAAAAAAAAACCCTGAAACTTGTTTCACTCACAGAGGAATAATTTATTCTGTGCAATACATTCTTTACCTCCCTGTGTTGCTGTCTACAAGTGTGATAAAATTAACTTCTTTCAGTTTTAGCTTTGAATTAGAATCTGATCTTTATGAGGCAGCTGTCATTTACAAGTGTTTGTAATATATTACAATGTGTTGACGATCTGATTGCAAACCAAAAATCGATTAATGTCTCCAAAAACAAACAAAAACAAACAAAAACATGGATTTCAGTGATTATTTGACATCACAGTCTTTCCAGTTAAAGACTGTAATAGAGGCTGACAGGCAGGTGTGATGCATTCTGCATAGAAACCACAGAAATGTTATAGCCACTGCTACACTGGTGGAGGGCCAGTTTCACAGAGCAGGCCGCCTGCATTTGCGGATTAGTGCGCGCACACACACACACACACTCACACACACACACTCATACACACACTTCCTGTGAGTTCACAGCCAGCTGCACAGATGGTTGACGGTACACATGTGAAATTTACAGCAAGCACTCAGCAAGAAGAACGTTAAATTTGATTGAATTTCATGCAAAAAGCTTGAAAAATGTTCATGGCTCAATATTTGAAATATATGGTAAATAGACAGTTCAATGCCATTAAATAAAAAATAAAAAAACTATTTTTCATCAGAAGATTTTGCAGATTTAATTTTGTAAGTAACTCTTTTACTGACTCAGCGTCACTTAGAAGTCACTTTAGACTCATAAGTCAAAAGACACATTAAAAGACATTGATTTTGTGCAGTCTCTCGCCCTGGCCACAGTAGAATACAGTATATTTTAATGCAGGCTCTCAGCTGACAGCATGCTTTTACAGAATATTTCACTTTGTAGTTAAAATGATTCTGGTAGTGTTTCATTAGACCGTCCACGCTCACCTGAGTGTGGGGTCATGAATGCGGTGTGTGTGTGCGGTGCAGCAGGACTGCCAGAACTGGGTCTGGAGCTCAGAGGTTTAAAGCCTGGAGGTCTGTGGGAGGCCATGCTGGATCCGGAGGAGTTGGGAAAACCGTTCTCACAACCCGCAGACACAAGAAACTGTGCCTCCGGTGAGAGCAGAGACGGAGCCTGGAGAGTAAAACAAAATAATAGAAATAAATAATCTGTTTCAGTTGATTAGAAAGAAGTAGAATTTGCTTCAGAAGACAGTTCATAGCTTTTTCCTTCATAGTTTCAGCAGGTGTGTAAGGGTGTGTGTTTGTGTTGAAAGTGTGAGAGCAGAAGTGTGTGCTGACTGACGTAGAAGCGCTGGCGAGCCACAGACAGATCCATGCCTTCGCTCAGAGGATATTTGTCTGCTGCCACCTGCATGGTCTCCTCGCTGTCGAGCTCTGAGCCGTCGAGACCGAGGCCTTTCCTCCGCAGGGTCTGATGCAGAACAGAAAGTACACGTTGAAAATTACCCACAATGATAGCAGGATGGTTTAGGAGGTTTCCATTAAAAATGAAACAACCCGTATTCATCTGAGCAGAAACTTGCCACCTGAAATTCTTGGTTCTGCTTTCTATCTTAAAATCAACTCATTATTTTGTAAGAAATTGAACTATCATGACTTTTAACATCAATATGAAATCATGCAAGACTTGACTGTCATGTCACAGCTTTGTCTATCAAAACCCTTCACACAGTTCCTTTTATTAGTTTCTAAAATACCTCCAGTATGTCCGTGTTGGTGCGACTCTCGTGCGGCTCGCTGTACTCTGTGTATTTCAGCAGCACTTTATCCATGTCGGTGCTGGCGTACTGGAACAGACGGTTGGTGCTGTTGAAGATGATGAGGGCGATCTCACAGTCACAGAGCACGCTCAGCTCGTAAGCCTTCTTCATCAGACCGAACTTACGCTTGGTGAAAGTCACCTACGGCAGAAATAAAGAGAAGTTTGTACCATAGTCCCTTCACTTTCAGCCAGCTACTTATGAACTAGAGGAGTATACGCAACTTTAAGAGTGAATACGTGTAATAAATTAAGCATGTGGGACAAATTGGTTGATTAAAATAAACTTTAAAAAGCATTAACTTTCTGTGCTGTTAAAAGAAATACTATTGTTTAACGAAAGCAGAACCTACAAATATACTTGCAAATACACACAAAAAAACATCTTGACAGTCAAGTATATGTATATTGCCTAAAATCACAAGTTCATCCCAGTATGGTTTTTAAATCTGAACAGCAAACAACGCTATCTATCCTCAGACACTCCATTCAGATAAGAAAAAAAATCCACCAAAACAAACCTTATCACCAGAAAACATTCAGTCTAAAAGATCAGATATGAGAAATAAATTGTGTTTACCAGATCTCTGAAAACGGTTTAATAAGTTTTTCTGGTCGTCTATACTGTTTCTTTAATGTGTTTTTTTTTTCTTCCACAAAATAACTGTTTCATGGTCGTATCAACATACATTAATCAAAAACCTACACTCTTATAAACATATTAAAAGGCTATGAGCATGATGTAAACATCTCTCTCTCGTATCTTGGTCTGTGGTGTCTGAGAACACATACTGTATGTAACTTCGGTGGTGTAAGCTGAAGTCAAGATTATAGTCTATATGTAATCTGTGTTATCTGATTCATCTTCCATCAAGCTGATAAAAACTTCCTCTACTGTCAAATACATCTTCTTTTCGTACTTGAGCCATATTTCCTCTTTTCATCTCGGCCTGTTAGCGTGCTCAATTTGTTCGGCGCGAGAGAACATAAGCGTTCTTACTGTCCTTTCGGCATCGAGCGAAATACCTCAGTGGGGTTTGGATTTGGTTAAATTTACAGCGGTGGGACGTCGTGTGCTGCTGGCAATAGACAGCTTGAATTAACACCTACCAGGCGACAATTTTATCCTTAGAAAATGACTCACGCTGCAAATATCATAATATATAACTACATAATCTATCTGTTTCTCACTGCTGTGTTTTTGTTTCTCCGTTCTCCACTCAACAGGGCAACACAGATGCTTGTTAAAGAGATGTTTTTTTCTTTTCACTGTCGCCAGGAGTTTGCTCAAAGGGATTTGTTGGGTTTTGTCTCTATAATATAATATTATTAAATCTTGACTTTGCAATGTCACGTAGCAAATTTGTTGCCATATCAATAAAATTTCATTCAGCTGAGTCATTCTAAATATAATGTGATATTTCACCTTTTCCTCGCACTAAAAAGTCCTATGTTCTTGCTGCATACTGCACAATACACATTGCATGAATTTACATTCTAATCAGTGTAGCTAGCTTTCACATTTGCTGCTATGCATGTACACCGCACTAGACTCAGCAATGACACACACTCTCGCCTGTGTTTCCACTGTTTCTATCTTTTGTTTCTATCTGTTTCCGTCTTTCTATCCTTCCACTGTTACTCTCAGTACTTGTAGTGTCTCCCTGCTGCTCTTACTTAATCTTGAAGTCTATAAAATGTCAAGATAACAGTGAAAAGGTGTCCATCACGGATCCCCAGAGCCCGACCAACTGTCCAAAGCCAAAAGATGTTCACTTTTCAAATATATAAAACAGAGGAAAGAGGCAAATCCTCACACTGAAAAGGCTGGGACCAGTGAATGTTTGGCATTTTTACATTAAAAACATTTTACTGATGAGCAGAATTGCAGCTAAATAATTTGTTGTTGATCATTTAATTAACTGTCATTTTTAGCAACGTGAGTTTTAACACTGTACAAGGTTCTAAAATATATGAAATATTACATGTGGGCTCACCTGTCTGTTCCTCTGGTCGAGAATACGAGAAATTTGTATTTTCTTTCTTCCCATTTTTTCGTCTTATGTGTTGACACCTGTGAAAAAAGAAAGCAGAATAATACAATATGCTTCTGTTCTGAGCATTCACACAGCTGCAGTGAACATCAATACAATCTAAATACTAATAATTACAACCTTTCCTCCTCTTGATCACAGAAACGGCAACTTGATGAGGCTTACAGTTACGTTTACTAGCTGTTGAAGTAATTATTGTGCGGAATTTCGGGGAGATATGCATCTACATTTCATAGTGAAAACATAAATGTTCAAAACCATTTCTCACATTCATTTAATTCTGGTGGGAAAATGTCATCAGTTTGGTTTAAGTGACTCGAGTCCGTTCCCCTCAGCCGAGGCAGGGTGTTTATTTTTACCACCACGAGGCGATGCAGTCTAAAGTTAGAGCGACTCTTGCCGGGCCAGCAGTCCACACAGACTGACACCCTCGCAGTCTGGGTTACCCCCCGGGCCAACAGCACAGTGCTCGCCTGCACCGCGCAGCCCCAAGAGACAGGGTTAAAAATACAGTCCACAGCTCCTTTTAAAGGTTCAGCAGGCAATAGCTGTAACCAAACAGCAGAAGGAAAACGGTGTGTTTTTGAAAGATGGCTGACGCAAAAGAGAGAAGAAAAAAAAAGCCACCCACTCCTCTCTCATGCACAGCCAGGTCAGAAAAAAGAAAGCAGGGTTTGGAAGGGCAGAAGGCAGACGTGGATGGATTGTGGCTGGCTTGAGAATGTCCATTTTTGAAAGTCACACCAGTTTGTTTTTCTGTTTTTTCTTCATCGAGAAAACTGTTTGCCCTGCGAGACCATATGGAGCTGGACACTATATCGAAACAGCAAATCAAAGGATCATCTTCACTGATGTGTTTTGCAGCCATTAAGTCAATTTGCTGAAAAAAAACAAATGCGAACATTAATTTGCTCTGTGTATGAGTTATCTCCACTCAATATCAGTCAAACAGCAGCATTAAGTGGTGGTCTGACTCCTCTGACCTGACCATACAGTGCTTCTCCAAAGCCCCAGAGGAGCTTTCGCTGGTTTTCCCCCTTAATTCTGGACATGTATTGGACTTCTCTATATTTAGTCGCCTGCCCCTCCTGATGGTGCCTGAGCGGATATGGCGCCTGCGTTCCCACGACCCCTGAAGTGCCCGCTGTCCCTCAACATAAGCTTGGCACACAGGCATCTGGGGCATTTCTGGAAGAATCCACCTCTTTGCCCTCATGATTACCTTATAAAGTCGTATGATATCTGCCGCGCTGAATACGCTGCAGAGACAAGACGCACCTCGACAGTGGAAGCTGCTGACGAGCTCATCGCCTGCCATTGCCTTTAGGGTAAAGAGCGCACCGAAGACAAATAGGACCACAAAAACCAGCGTTGGTCTGTCTAACTAACAGCTCAGCTACCACAAAGAATTCACACCAGGTTAAGCTGTTCTGTTTTTTGGATCAGAAGTGAGACAATTTACCTCATATCAATGCATGCTAATGGTGAGAAGAGGGGGAAGTGGGACACATGATCTAAACAGAGCAGATAGATCTTTATCTCTGGGTTTTACCGAAGGTTCCTCTCAGATATAACCAAATGACAACTATCAGCGCCACAGACAGCTCTGTTAGAAAACGCATGACTAGCTGGGTAAATATAGCAACACCTCCAGTCAAACAGCGCGGCGTTAGCTATAGAACTCTATGTGGTTTAGCAGGTTTGTCTAAGGGCCTAAAGGCCGAGACAGGCAGGAAGAGCCTGGCTGCGCCCCACAGCTAATTCTGGATGTTTTCCCACATGACAACTGTCATTCGAGGTCTGTGAGGGCTCAGAATCAGCCAAGCAGCATGAACCTACCACCTGTGACCTCTCATCTCCAAGGTCGACACCTGAGCATGCCATCTCTGAGAAAAGGTGAACATAAAAAGGAAGTAGCAGATTTTTTTCTTCTTCTGCAATGTAGCCCGAGAAGATAAGACACAAATGCAAACAGAATCACAGCAATAATTGCACACGTTCACAGTTGCCCCTGGGTCTCAGGCTTCTTCAGGGAAAGACCTTTGTCAGATGCTTTCCCAGAGGCGAGATGGTGGAAAACACTGAGCAAAGCACCAGTAACCCTGCTCTCTGACATTACCCTGGGTTCTTCTGACGAATCACCGGGGAACTCACTGGGACAACGACGCACAAGACGGCTCGCGTATCAACAGACAGGATCGTTTTAACTGGTCTAACCGATTAATACTGATTAATACTGATTAATACTGCGCTGGATGTTTTTCGTGCTGCAGTGAACTACATGCATGAATGAGAAGGGGAAAAAAAGTAGGGCATTTGTTGAGTATTGGGGGTTCTGCTTCAGCGGTTTTCTTTCCGTGAGTCATTCAGAGCATGGTGGCTGGTAAAAGTTTCAAAAACACGGTAAACACGTGTAAGCGTATTAACCAAAGAAGCCAGTGACTTATTGTGTGGCAACAAAGCAGTATTAGTTGTTAAACAGGACTAAATAGCCGACAAAATGAAAAAAAAACAAGACATGTTTTGACACCAAGGTTCTGCTTCTGCTGCAAAATATTATCAAGTATATTATCTGTTAAGTCATGTATTAACGATACAATGACAGGCATCCAGAAAGAAGCTGTACCTAACATGACTAATGAATTTTACTAGTGAACTCCAACTACAGCAGCAGCTGTAGGGTGATATCTAACAGGACTTTCACTGTTTTAGTCACTCCTGAAAGCAACATCAAAGTCCTGTTTCAAGAGAGTAAAATGTGAAACCAGTTCCCAAAACTGTCCTCAAAAATAACCCCAACCCCCTTTTGTATAAACCAATATCTACAATAGCCTACGTATACAATCTTCCAAACCCAAGTTAAAAAATATTAGGGTTCAGAACTGTAACTGAAATATCTGTGGCGCAGTCGCACTCATTCATTTCGGAGGAAGGCCTGAGGGTTAGTTTCTCAGTGAATTCATCACACTTTACAGTCCATGACGCAGGTTTGCATAGCTCGCATCGCAACCTAAAGAATGCCATTTGTACATCAAAGCACGAGCAGCTCTACCTACTCTGGGGGATACACGAATGTCTGCATGTGTATCATCTTCGGGTGGGTCAGACGGTTCATGTGTTCACCGGGGGCCTTTGGAGAGCAATGTTGAGGAAATATTTGTCTAATTTTAACAGGAGATAATTGAATTGCCTTGATATTTTTTGATAGAGCCAGGGAGGCGATGGTATACAGGCCTCCAGAAATAGAGGGAAAATAAGTTTTTCAGGAGTTTGAAATGTCCCTCTGGAGGAGCCACGACACCAGCTTTGGAGGGCACAGAGGGGGAAACTGAATTCCCTGTAAAATAAAGTCATCTTGAGCCAATGAAGTCACATTTTAATAGAAGAGCAGTTTCATCAATGCACATTTGGAGGGAAACCTAGATAGCAGTTGACTGAGGGCAACAGCTTGAATGAACTATTTATCTATAAATATCTTCATATTTATGAGGCAATAAAAGGCAGAGTAAGAATTCTGCAACTGCTTATAACAGAGAATAACTATTATATGCGTAAAAATGGAATATATGGAGCTGAGATGCTTCCAAAACCAGTCACAGCTGAATGGACTCTAATAGTCACTGGATGTGCCTGTTGCCCAAGGACGCAGATTCAATTTGCACAGCGGGCTATAAATAAAAACTGTAAAAATACATAGCTTAAAAAAAATGTTTGTGAATAATTAGTCCCCGATAAATTGCTGACGTCATTCAAAATAGGCCGCGTAAGAATAGCCCGTCTGTCCCCGGGTTGCCAAGCTCCTCCGTCTAATTTAGCCTCATCTATAGGCAGACCCTCAATAACACAGCAACAGGTACCGAGCTCACAGCTGGTGTCGTGAAATCTGCCACACAGGAAAACCCCAGGAAACTTTGCTCATTTGCCTTAAAAACTGAAATTGCGTTGAAGAAGAAGAAAAAAAAAGCGCACTGAACACGTGCGTAAAAACCAAAATAGAGCATCAGTTCTCACCTGTTCCTCGATCTCCTTGTTTACTTCTGAGTTTCAGCCACTCGAGCCAGGCCAGCAAAAACGGGGAAGGTTGGAAAGTGCAGATGCGTAAAAGAGCGCAAGGAGGGAGCGTTTGTCTCCTTGGTCCTGTGTGCAGATATTCACCTGATGCGAGGAGCGGCGGATGGTTCAGGAGCTGCTGCTTTCCAACAGCTGGCTGGCTGCTGCTGCCCGCCTCTCTTCTGTCACCATTCACCGCCTCCTCGGCCGCGCCATTGGACACGCTCCACCGCCTCCCATCCGCCTTCAAACCCAGCCGCCGACTGAAGCCTGACAGCGAGATCACAGCAGAAGTTGCACTTAAACTTACACTTTAAATTCTTAATGTCTATTTATTAGGTTTAATTTGGTCTAGAATGGCATCACAGGGCAGGAGGAGTTGGGGGAATGACAGTGGATAGTGGAAAATGCTGATATATGATGCACAATTTGCATTATGTTCTACTCCCACCCACCACCCACCAAGCTGAATATTTGTTATAGAAAATATGAAACATTATTTAAATCTTGAAAAACTGTAAATGTGTACAGAAAGTTGAGTCATTCTTTCCTAAGTGGAGAAAACCTCAAGATCTCCTCTCAGATATTTGGAGGTTCCAGCATCTTCTCTGTTCTTTTTTTCCTCGAAAAGTTAAAAATGACAATGATAAATGAAATATGTGCCTATAAAATTAGACTATTGTTGCTTGTGACTCTTCAATAGTCAACTTGAAAGTTCTTGTCACAGGCCTCAAGAGTTGTGAGCAGTTCAGAGTGATTTCCCCTTTTAGGATGTTTGACCTAAATATGTGAGACTCAAGGAGCTAAAAGTATGTAACATAAAACAATCTGATGAAGAAAAAGCATTACAACAAAATGTAAAAAATAATAATAACATTTCTTGTTTTCTGTTGAGATAAATTCCTCAATCCTCCCTTTTTAAGGGAGTTGTCAATCAAGAGGTGGAGAACTGCTGCCCTAAAGACACAACCTTTGTGTTATTAGTGTATTGCTTGTTACAAAGGTGCCTCATGATTTAATGGTATTTTGAATTGATATGTAATATAAAACCCCACATTTATTCAGGATTCAGTTAAGCTGCATTCAAATGATTATGTCAAAATGTGTCATAAGATTTTTTAAAATAATTTGTAGGGTCTCATTTTGATTTAAATTCAATATGTTACATTGACACGAGTCTCCATGGTGTAAATTAAAAATAAATGGAAGACAATTAAAAGATATATTCCATTTTTTAACTAGGATAAAATGAACAAGAGAATCACAAAATTAGAATTAAAAGACAAACAGTAAATATCTGTTTTGTGCGTGCTTTATGTAATATAACAGGCTTTCGTTTCTCGAGGGAAGAGGAAACCCTTGAGTTATTTTAGCCTCTGTGCACATCATGGTCTTTTACAGAAAAGGTTATTGCATGAAACAAAGAAACAGAAGAAGCTCCATATTGGTAGCGTTTCGCTCCACTAAAACGCCCTTTGGCAATTTACTGAGTAACACGAGTGTCGTATATGTTCACGGTCTCCATGTCATCAGTAGGTGATGAGATCACAGTGACACCCAACTTTGATGTGAAGCTATACGTGTCATTTTGTACATCGCTGCACATATGGGATACAATTACAAGCCCATCCTCCATGATGCAATACGGCATCACCATTAGTTCCAAAAACACCAGTTTAATCGCCAATTCTCAGGTAATCTTAACAAACGTTCAATAATAAGCTACAGAGGAGCAAGGCTGCTGTATTGTATCGTATTAAATTGTGCAGTTGTTACTGGGTTCAGCCCCTGCACTAAATAAACCATGAATGATGATACACAATCTTCCAGTTAGAATGCCATGTGTCCCAACAGCTGAAGCAGATTTGCAGTTGTTGTGTATATTTATCAGCCGACCCTGGGTTCCTCTAATGAAAGCACGGAATAGAAAGTGAGTGAAATGAGAAAAAAAAGGACTAAACAGAGAAATAAACTGATCAAAAGCAAAGCAAAGACACTCATGGAAAAGCAGACATGCTGTCAGCTTAATAGATATATTTAGAGGTAATAACTAAATCACTGCGTGAGCTGCATTATTGACTATTTTTGGGGTGTGACACAATGTACTCCAGAAATAATACGGTGTCAATTTATTAGCACAGATCGTCTGAGTAAGCGCGGATAACCACTCTATTTCTCTCCCTCACACACAGACAAACATATCAACCTGCAGACGTATTGACACAAAGAGCAAGCGCGCACACAAACACACACATGGTTTGAGATCCCAAGAGCATCTGATGCAATAGTTAGCAACATCCCTGCAGACTGCCACAGCCTTTACCTCTAGGATTCATCTGCGTGGGCCCAATCGAGCCGACAGAGAATAGTGCAAATCCCCATCAGTAAATACAGCGAGCTAATCACCTGCAGCAAAGGGGAAATTATGTCTTAAGTGTGGTGTTTATGCAAGTGTATTCTTTGCACTTTTCTCGTAAACCTGCTGTTTGGAGCTTCATCATCAGTGCTGAGACTGAAGGTGGAACCGCGTTCACACATTATTCAACTACACAAGGCATGAAATAGAAGCTGTACAGAGATAAAGGTGCCTTTGAGAACTTTCCGTATTTTTTTTTTCATTTTCCTGAAACTTCTCACTTCTGCTTTCGACAAGATCAGCCACGACCCTTTTAGAGCATGTGGTGAGGCTGTCGAATTCAGAAATAGCCTGTATGGTCAGTGTACATATGTGAGAGCAATTGTTCACATTGTGTACCTCTATAGCTGCAGTCTTATCTACATCTCAACAGAATAAGGGTTACACCTTTACCTCCCCAACAGCCCCGAGCCTCTAACAGAACAATAAGGCCTCTGTCGCACAAGACGAGGACTTAAAGTATGTCAAGGTGCTTGTGGTCCAGCAGTGTGTTCATGAAGTGTAACTATAGTGAATATTAATTCCAATCAATTCCTTTTAATACACGGCTGCAATATGCACATAGAAGTAAAAGCACAGATAAGAGTTCAGCTGATGAAAAAAGAGCATATCTGTTAAGCTGTGCATGTTTCCAAGGCAACTAGTGAAAAGTTAATTAGATTCAGAGTCTGAGGATACTTTACAATGAACAAGGGTTAGTTAAGGTGGCTGCTCTGCTGCAAATTCCTCAAAGGTTTGCTGTAATGTACACCTGCAATGGTCCTATTTGGCTGAGTAGCAATGTCACAGAAATTATGCAGTGTGCAAAGACGCAAGAAAATCTATAATGTAAAAAAAAAAAAATACAAAAATACAGTGTACAAATGACTGCATATATCCAGTGTGCAAAAAACTTCTTGCATATCTAAAATGTCAATTTAGGATGAAATAGAAAAAAAATAAAAAATCTATATATATCCAAGTCAAAGCAAAATTATTCATAAGGCGCATTTAGAACAACAGAAGAACCAAAATGCTGTAAAATTAAAAATAGCTACACGTAACACATAAATGAGACACAATGACTGAAAGACAAATCTGAATTAAAAATACCAACACAACCCAATAAAAGATGAAGTCTGGGTGTTAAACTCTACTTGGTTATAAACAGAATGAAACAGTCTCAGAATATATGTAACATCTGTATAGAACCTTTGAATTATTTATGTTATTTTTATCCTTTATCCTTTATTTAATTCTATATAGTGTCTCGCTTTAACAGCTTTCTCTTAGACAGCAGACAGTCAAGCTGCCTGTTGGAAAGAGCTACACTAATCCTTTAATCACTTTATGACGATACCAGTTTACATTACAGCATAAGAAGTAGGCTAATCTTAATGAAGACACACGACTACTATCATCAGACCTATTCTGCATATGGGGTAAACAAGGGAAAGATGCCAACAATATCAGTTTTCTTTTAAAATAAATATTTTTTGTCAATATTGATATAATATGTGCACAAGAAGTATGTTTACGTCAACAAATTTAGAGGGTAAATAAATCACATTACGTAGCTCTGACTTATTTTTTAAAAGTTTGATTATTGCCAATTAATTTGCAGTTGAGGTGGCCATAGGTCAAATGTTATAGCTTCACTTTATTATCACTAATATTTGAATTCATTATATAAAAATGATGTCAAATAAACAGGGATGTTTAGCCTACAGTAGCTAACATTTCTAGCTAACTAGCTAGTGCTAAAGCAAGCTAATGTAGTCTAACATTATTAGCCTAACTTAAAGTCAGCTAGTTCGCTTTGATGGATTTTGGTAAATTTTTAACAGCTGGTTAGCTATTATGCTACTGTATTAGATGATAGTGTACATGATTTACAACTGAGGGGCTTCTAGGGCAGAGGTTATAACTTTACTTTTTTTTCACTGATATTTAAATTCATGACATAAAACAAGGATGTTTCACCTGCTGTAGCTAACATTTCAAGCTAGTAAGCTAATGTTTTACGGCTAGTTAGCTTTATGTTATTGTCTTAGGTGACAGTGTACATAATTTACAATTGACGGACCTGTAGAACAGAAGTTTGATCTTTACTGTTTTATCATTGGTATTTAAATTCACAACACTAAAATAATGTGAAATCAGCAGGGATATTAAGCCTGCTGTTTCTAACATTTCAAGCTAGCTAGCCAGTGCCACAGCAAGTTAATATAGCATAATGTTATTAGCTTAGCATGAAGACAAGTAGTTTGCGTTTCAGACAATGACACTACTTTTCTTTACTGTTGGGTAGCAATGTTACTGTATTAGATGATAGTGTACATTTACAATTGACGAAGCCTGGAGGACAGAAGCTATAACTTTATTGTCATTGATATTTGTACTCATGATATAAAAAATAGTGTTAAATTAACAGTGATATTTAGTCTAATGATGCTAACCTTTCAAGTTAGCTAGCAAGTGCTACAACAAGCTAATATAGCATAACATTGTTAGCTGAACATAAAGTCAGCTAGTTATCCTTATAGACATAATTTAGTACGTTTTAACAACTAGCTATTATGCTACAGTATTGGACGATAGTGTAAAATTTAATAACTTCATTTTCATTCATTTTTTAAATTTGTGTCATAAATATAGTGTCAAATAAGCAGGGATATTTAGCCTGTTGTAGCTAACATTTCGAGCTAGCAAGCTAATGTAACGTGATGTTATTTTAATGCCTTTTAGATAGATAATACTTTTTCCTGTTTTTGTTTTCTGTTTACCAACACGGGCGGAGTGAAGCGTGACATCAGAGTTCATAGGTCCATGTCCTAGAGCCTCGGAGGCGCTCGGAGGCGCTCGGTTACAATCGGTAGCATCCGGTGGCGCCCGGCGGGGACGCGCACGATTGAAATAAATGAAAATCAGGACATTTTCATCATTTTATAAAAAACACGACGGACGGCCAGGCCAGGACAGGACGTGAAAACAGGACATGTCCTGGGAAAACAGGACGTTTGGTCACCGTAGATAGTGTACATAATTTGCAATTGAAGGGCCTTTAGAACATAAGTTTTAACCTATAGTTATCAATGATATTTGTATTCATGATATTAAAAAAATGTGTCAAATCAATAGGGATATTTAGCCAGCTGTAGCTAACATTTCAAGCTAGTTAGCTAGTACTACAGAAAGCTAATATAGCTGACTTTATTAGCATAACAATAAGCCAGGCAGTTAGCCTTTTTGACAGACAATAATACATTTGTTTTACTGCTGGTTAGCTATTATGTTACTGTGGTAGATCATGGTATATATAATTTGCCAGAATTCTAACATTAGCAAGGCTAGAGTTTTAAAATTATTACATATTACAGAAAAGATTATTATTTTTTTTTTGTTCAAATTAAAGAATTACCCTCAACATGATTCTCATTTTTAGGAAAAGCTTGTATATGTATATTCTGCTAAAAATAAATAAATAAAAGGGGGCAGAGGCTTACTTTGACTGTCAGAATATCATATTATATTACCTCAAAAACACTTCTTTTGATTTCTTCTCTCCAGTAAAATTATTCTTAATTCTTAATAAGGCCACTTTATATGAACCTACACTTCTTTTCATTTTTAAGACTCATTTTTTGATGCTTAAAAAAATCCTTTGGTGCACACTCTATTAAAATATAATAAACTGTTCGTTTTAATAGCCTAATAATGAGATATGTGAGATGTTTAATGTCCTCTGTTCTGTCCGGTGTTTTTGTGTTTGCTCAGTGAGCTCTGCCTCTCCCACCAGCACGCCGAGCCATTGTTTCCGACGATCCAGGAGAAAAAGTCCATTGTTGTTGCGAACTTTTTAATCTGGGGATTTAAAGCCCATCACATGCTCAGACGGAGCTCCAGCACCGAGGAGGAAACCATTCATCCCGACAGGAAGGGAAACGCATTTTTTTTTACGCACTGCGATGCCGCTTGCGCACCTTTTGGGACTTTAGGATCGTTAAACTCTCTCTTTTCTCTGGAGGAACATTGTTGGATAAACATGACGCACAAGTACAGCCAGCGGTCTCTGATCGTGCTGTCTTTACTGGGGATCTTATCCGCCATCATGTCGGTGTTATCGGTCATTCTGATTTTCCAGCTGCAGTCCCAGCAGACGGCGGTGAAGGAGTCTCCCCCGTCCACGTCCACCCTGGTCCCCGCTCATGTGTGGGCCGTGCTGCTGCCGGTGTCCACGGTGCTGTCCGCCCTGTCGCTCACCCTCAACCTGAGCTCCGTGGTGGTGTGTCTGCTCCACAGCTACTTTTCCACGGAGGTCTGCAGAGGAGAGCAGGACACGGAGAGGTATGTGGCCCTGAAAGCAACGCAGCTCCTAAACCACCTGTTAGAAAACACCTGCAGCTGCACTGGACTCTGGTTCTGGACAGTTAATGGCATTAATACACCAGAAAAACACCACTTTTGCAGAAAAAAAACAACCCATAATCTTTCTCTTATAGCTACAAAGTTGAATTCTGTTGCAATAAATCTCACTCTTACTCATTCCAATAGTATATAGTTTCTCTGATGCCGCCTCACTTGCTATGACCAGCAGCCTTCAAACTACTGTTGTAAGCCTTTCATTGACATTAAACTACTGCATTTTAGCATTTCCCATTATTCTGTAAGTGTCTCTTGCAGCCACAGTAGGTGCAGTTATGCAAAACTGTATAATTCCACTTTCAACTGCTCAGTAAGTGCACTAGGAAAGTAAAACCAGCTGTACAATGTAAATAAATTCAATATTAATAGACCAGAAAAACACCACAAAAAAACCCAACCTGTAATCTCCTCTTATAGCGGCACAGTTTAATTCTTTTATAATAAATCTCACTCTTACTCATTATTACACAATCCATAGCTTCTCTGCTGCAGCCTGACTTGGTCCGTTATGACCAGTTGCCTTCAAACTACTGCTGTAGGCCTTTAATGGACATTAAACTACTGCATTTTCTTTTATTCTGTATTGTCACTTGTGGCCACCGTAGCTACTGTTATGTAAAATTGTATAATTCCACTTTAACTGCTCACTAGGTGCACTAGGAAAGTAAATCCAGCTGTACAATGTAAAGAAATCCAGTACAGCTGTTTACTGTTGCTGCAATGGCATCAACAGGATGCAAGGTCAACTTTATCTTTTAATTTGAGGCAGTATTTGAGGTGTAGTTAGTAGATTGTGCACATGCAACTCACACACATATAAAAATGTTTTAATAAAAGGTGAAACAAAACACTTCCACAAAGTACAACATCAAATAAAACCCCAGAATCAGTGCCTTCATAAACATAATATTTTAAGTAATGTAGTATTTATTATAAGGTAACAACAATAGGCTACATGGGTTCCTATTTTCTAGTCACACAGTCGATGCCGGACGCTGTTGCTAAAAGTGGGAAACAACCTTTAATCTGTTTAGTATGCGCTTCGCCTCGTGCCCACACAATCTTCTTTTATCATGAACTCTGTAAACCGCAGTCTTATCCTGGATATTAAATTTAACTATTCAGTTTCATTAAAAGAATAACACAGTTTCAGAAGCATAAAAGGGGGGCTACCTTATGTGTCAGAGTGCAGAGGCCCGCACTGCAATGTTGTCGGTCGACCCCCACCTCTCAACCCTTATGAATCCTATCTAAACAATGGCCTTCCTCTCATTATGCACCCAGCGCACGGCCTCTAGCTGGCCCTTTCCCACGTCGGTATACAAATCCGACAGCACGGCCCAGGACCTCCCTACTGACAGAGGGGACATTCCAAGAAAATGTGAATAGTAATGAGTGTCACCAAATTCCTACAGTTATCCAAGGAACCATTAATCAAGCGTTTAAGGTTAGCTGAACAGAGCAAACTCAGAAGAGGAGCGAGAATAGTTTAATTGTGTTGCAGGAACAACATTTATATTGCACACAGCTCTCTTAATTCATGCAATAATGCAAAAATAAGTAGCAACATTCAAGTGTTAATTTGTCCAAGTCATAGTATTTAACTTGTGAGATTTCTTTCAACAGAGCTGACTGGTTCCTGTTGGACAGCAGAGCAGTGCGACATGTGGCTATTGGACTCTTCTGTCTGGGTGTTTCTGTCTACTTGGCAGGTATGAACAAAAAAAAAAACCAGAAAAAAACAAGAAGATTTTTTTTACTTTTTGAGAGTCTGCACTTTCTGTCTAAGCATGTGTTCCCCAATCTGGCATGCAAACCACTTTTTACACAAAAACCTTTAACAACAAACTCACAAAAGCCTAAAAACTAGTGTCCAAAACATTGTGGATTTTCAACAGCGGAGGCAAAACAGCACTGCTGCTTTCTCGCTGATCCGTCCAGCGAGTCCGAGAGAACAATGCATTCTTTGAGCAGCCATGACTTAAGTGTTTTTAATGCTGAACCTGGCAGCGCTGGTGTGCTCTGTTCCACTGAGTGGCTTGTACTGGGGGGTCAGTGGAGGCAGTCACTCCATTGTGATGAGGAGGTGTCGCTCTTATGACCCCACTTCAGCCGCAATCAATAGGTAGCAGAGCAAGAGACTGTAGAGGCGACGCCGCAAACTCAGGAAGTCGCGTCACATCCCAGAGCTGTGCTTCTCTCCCCCCTCCTTCAGCATGCCAGAATCCACGGTCCTTTTCCTGCAGACAAACACAGGACAACTTAGAAACTAACAGGAAGTTTCAATGTGTGTTTTATTTACATTTATTTAGCCTTGCAAATGTATGTTTTACAGTGAAAGAGAAAAGTATTTTATCTACATGTCTGTCTAGATTCTTAGTCATCTAGGTCATGGTAATTCTAGGAGCTTCAGTAGAAAGCAAGTAGACGTCTCTTTTAGCCAAGAGTCAGTTCGATGAAGGGTGAAAGATCTTAAAGAACATAAAAGAGAAGTCCAGTTGTTTTCTACTGAAGCTTCAATGTATTTTATCTACAGTATCTGTATGTAGAAATTCTCTATTTGTCTACACACTCTTTTTCTCTTTCTCAACAGCTATGTCCATCTTCATGCTCCTCATATTTGAGATGGAGACCGGTATTGCCAGTGCTTGCGTTCTCTCCTCTGGGATCCTGATTCTGCTGGTGGCTGTGATACACTCCCTGGTCAAAGCTTCCCATTCAGCCAAGCACTATCATGGGGACCGCCTCGACACCCTCTATCAGAACGACCACGGCAGCAGCAGCACGCCATTGTCTCGGCCCTGCGAGCTGAAGATCGGTGTGGACAAACCGCGGATGCACCGCAGCCAGTCTCACCTCCAGCATCAGATCTCCTTCTCTCAGTGCGGCAGCCCGAGACAGCGAGAACTGTATCATCAACAGCAGTATTCCCCAGCAGCAGGCTCACAGGGACACGCTAGTGAAAAAGACGGCTACAGCAGCGGTGGCAGCTGTCCTCGAATGCACAGGACCCTTTCTACCGAGTCTGGTTTACTGCAGGCCCAAGTTAAACCCTGGAACGGGGTCAACAATGAGATGAGGAGTGTCCTCGCACGCAAGTCGGGGATTTCTGCAAAAGACTCCACTCTTGTGTGACACAAAACAAGCTGAGCTCCTGGTTAAACACAACAGTGGCTAGAGAGGACTGATCTCCTTCAAGTACTTCATGTGGATGCCAACAAGTGAAATCTGAGCGCAGATGTAGAACTGTCAGTTTGTACATTTTCCACTCAACGTGTTTATCCTGACTGAGTGCAGACAACATGGAACTGATTGGAAAACACACCCCAGCTTTCACCTTTACCCACATATTTCACCTGTTCAGATCATAAAGTATTTTTTACCTTGGTGGAAAATATATTGTATCATTTGTAGTGTTTTGTATGAATGAACCTGATTTAAATTTCTTGTAAACACACCAATGCCACCCAAGTATCAATTGGGGAAATCTATAGCTTTCGTTGTAATGATGTAAATACTGTATTCTGCTGTATATAGTGGCTGTCTGCCAAATATGTGAGCACAATGTGAAGATGTGTTTCATTATGTGCTGATCAAAATGATTTCACAAAAATCCTAAATAAATGTATTCTATAAAATATAATTTGGGGTAAAAGTTAAGCTATTAAAACAATGTTCAGAAGAGCCTGTTATCTTACAAGGTGATCTATATGCACACTGGACTCGTTTCAAGTAATGTAAACTACGTCTTGTATGGAGAAACTACTAACCTGGGACACCATTGAGCGGAGATCATGAGGAAGTGGATGGGGCATGTGGAGCAGAAACAAGGGGGCTGGGAGAGGGAGTCACATCATGTGAGCTGCATGCAGGTGTCAGGGGGAAACAAAATAAAATAAAATACAGCACAGGCAAGAATAACAGAAAACATGAAGCTTCCATTAACTACAAAAAGCAGGCCTGATGAATTATTTTGCAGTTACTGGGTGGAAAAAATGCACAAACTCGGAGGAAAATCCAAGCATTAACTGATAAAAAAAATATTTTAACTTAAGAATCATAAAAATTAAATAGAAATAAAGGTTATGCATGAACAAAGGTATGATGGGGACTAAAGACAGAATGCAAACAAGGAACTCCAAACAGAAGGATCAACAAGTGCATAGTTCACGCTTTTGTAGGGGTTGGTTATGAGTTTTGGTCTTGAAAGATGACTGTGTATGAAAACACTTTGAGTGATGATGACTGTCCCTAATTCAAACTTATTGCTGCCTTTTAAAATGGGCATGACTGGATTACAATGCAAGTACTAGATGTTTTTTATTGAGCTTGGAAAATCCAGTTTTCCTCACTGTGCACCTGTAATCTGGAATAACAATCTAAAGCTTCACCTTATTTTACCTGCAGCTGTTCCCGTTTTGGTCGACTCATTTGCTTTAACTTTTAAATGTCGTATTTATTCTTAATAGTTTATTATTTTGCTATTTAAAAAAAACAACTTTTGCCATCATTCATATCTGAGTTTCTTATCCGTGTGCCTGCTTCTTTTGTTTAGTTCTTTACTTGACTATATTGTAAAAGAAGCCTCCATACCTCAATGTGTTAGAATGAATGCATGAGTGAGTGAATGAAAATGATTGAAGACATAGATACTAACACAAGCTAGCTAAATTAAAAATGCTGTTATATAACCCTCAAACTTGAGAGAAATGTGTAGAGACGGGTGTTTTGTTAAATTAGTACTGCTGCTGTCATATATAATCAAGTTTTCAAACATTTTATACCTACAGTCATTATATTTGCATATATGTATTTCATATTTGCAAAACAACAAAGCTCCAGTGGGTTTACAAATAACGTCATTAATATGAAGATAAAAAATACGAGTAACTATGCTTGATGGCAGCTATGGATATGTCAGTATCATTTTAAACAACATATTATTTTCCACTCCTACACTTTGACCACCACTGTGTCTCGGTGAACGCATTCGTTGCTGCCTCCTACCTGCGTCCTTGAGAGTTACTGATCTGTTCCTTCATGCTGATAGCTTGACGGAGAAGGCTGTCGATGTTTTTGAAATACAAGCTGCTGTTAGTCATGCTCTTCACAGCACTGCAAATAAAAAAAACAACAGCAGATCAATGCAAGTGCTAACAGTCAGGGCCATAAACAGGTGGGGTTCTTCCTATATGAAGGTTTTAAAGTAGGCATCATCTCACCTGCATGCATACTCCACAGTATAGATGGCTCCTTGACTTTGTTCCTCCCAGCTCTGCATATCTGTCTGTGTGGGAAATGACAGAAAATGAAACCATTAAAAATGAAAGGGAAAAGGTTTAACTACATTATGGTGCTAGTTACATGTTTTTTGTTTAATTACAAGACATAGTCTATAGGGATTGACCTATATGTTTATTTTTGGGTTGATATTGATACTGATTATTCGTAATAAATGAGACGGGTATTTGGAACAGATATACTTTGACTTTTTAGAGTAACAATAAAGATTTGTGTCAAAATTAATAAGAACACAAACACAAAACTGTATTCCAATGCCCTTGTTGATTTATATATTACATATGTTAAATTAAAAGAGAACTTTTAGCCATTTATTTTTTAGTGATGATAGCACATTTTAACTTGACATATAACCAGTGTGTTGTGGTCGGGACAATTTTCCATGACCCCAGAGTGATTACAGATAAAGAGAGTCAGCTGCATCAGAGCCAAAGTAGCACATTTTTAGAATTACTTATTTTATTGGGAATTGCTTAAAAAAAAATTATGATATGGATGATGGTAAAAAAATGCTCAATTTTGGAACCACTACTCAGTCAAGCATATAAATAGTTGATCCGTAACAGTTTACAGTGTCAAGAGTCCGTCCAGGAAAAATAAATGAAAGCCTTTGACGGCAGCGCATACGTTTTACCAAACAAACATAATGACACAGGCTGCACGGTGGCTCGGTTGTTAGCACCGTCGCCTAACAGCTAGAAGATCCCTGGTTCATTCTGTGTGCAGTTTGCATGTTCTCCCTGTGCAGTGTGGGTTTTCACCGGGTTCTCCAGCTTCCTCCCACAGTCCAAAAACATGCTGAGGTTAATTGATGATTCTAAATTGTCCGTAGGTGTGAATGAGAGTGTGCTTGGTTGTCTGTCTCTATGTGTAGCCCTGTGATAGGCTGGTGTCCCCTGCCTTCACCCGAGTCGGCTGGGATAGGCTCCAGCCCCCCGCTACCCAACACAGGATTAAGTGGTGTATAGATAATGGATGGACGGAAATAATGACACATACAATCTCATCCCTTATTTAGCACAAGAGAATCTTGATATGAAAGCTGATGGGAATGTCAACAACAGAAAGGCTTTTTAGATAAGAAATAAGTCAAAAAAAGTAGTAACATCAAAGTATAGGGGACATGGCAGTCTAAAGCAAACTAAACATTATTTCTTTATTACTGTGTACCTCAGCTTTAAGCAGGGACACAATGAGGGTGTCATCATAAGACACAATAAGATCAGATCAATAGACTTGTGAAGGTGATGTTGTTCACTATGTTCACAGTTAGGGTGCATATGAACCGCCCACTATTTTACAAGATTCACAACATTGTGAGGGGCTGACTGATTATTGACCTAGCTGATTGGTGGATCCAATATTCAGCAGTTTTCTGATTTTGTGTATCATTATTTTTTTTTAACTGGTGCTGTGGGTTTAGTCTTGCATTGCCAGACTCTCTAGGACTGACACAGCGCTGTAGAGCAGAATGGTTTGGCTGCACCTCATTATCATTTTGCAATAGGGCCAATAAAAAAAAATGCTCTGGGTTGTTTGTATTTTCTTAAACCAATCAAAATCCTCTTTGGTGGTGCTAAACCCAGGATGTAGTGAGGGAATTAATTTTTTTGCAGTATTATTCAATATGCGGTGTAACAATTTAGAGTGCATGCAGTGAGTTGTGATTTAAAACACCCCTGGTCCTCTCAGGTTCTCATTCACAATCAGGGTATTAGTGGATTATATGATTAGCCTGCTTTGGGATGAATAGGGTTTGTTACATGTGCATTTTTTTGGCAATGAATATTTGCACTTTTACTTTACTTTGTCCACGACTTAATGTTTGGCATATAGTGTAAGGCTTTACATAAACAAAGGCATTTCAATGAGGTTTTGTGGTGGGTCTGTGTTATTCTAAAATTTGACACCAAGAATTTCAATAATTCCAAATATCTGTTATCATCTCCATGATACTAATAATGTATACCAGCCCTGAAAAAAACATATCAGTGGTCCCTTACTTATTATGTGTCACTTCACTGAGATTCATCTGGTAAAGTCATTAATTAGCCCTCTTAAATGCAGCTGTTTGTTCCTTGATAAAGCTCTCTACCTAAGGTTATTGGAATAGCATGAGTAGAATTATCTTTTGAGGTGTGTTTCATTGTTTTTGTCTCAGATGTGTGTGTGCAGCAGTGTGATACCTTGTGTTGCACCAGTTCAGGCAGCGACCTCCTGACGTGCTCCTGCAGTCTGTAGAGAGCCACAGACGGCTCGTTAGCCAGGACGTACATGCTCTCCGTGAATTTGTCAGTCACTGCAGAATTAAAGAAGCACAGTCAAGTATCCAGGATAAATGTAAAAACGGATGAAAACACCAAACGGCACGATACATGGCAATATAACTGGGCTAGCATTAGCTTAGCGGCTAGGCTAGCGTAGCCGCAGCGTTGTGAGGTAAAAATGAGGTAAGTAAACTATTTTATTCTGCTATTTTTTTTACCTCGTCTGACTTTCAGTTGCATCTCCTGGTCCTCCATAGTGTGTTTTTTTCCCCACCGTCAGACACTAATAACCAAATGCAGCGAGCGGTGTCACCTGATTCCTACTTCTTCCGTATTATTGTTGTCGTGTGCAGCAACGATAATATTCCGTGCGGAAATATCGATTAAGAAACAACAGTTCTTCCTTTAAAGAGTGCCAGATGCGGCGATACGTTAATGATTCAAACGTGTTTTCGTTTCCCTCGTTAAAATAATTGCTTTTGCTAAGTAGCTAATCAAGTGGGCGACCAGTAATGTCGTCGCTTAGTTGCTCGAAGACCAGCAAGATCCAGTGTGCGATCTGAAACAATTTAGTTTCAGTTTTCTCAGGAGGAAGTTAGCGCAAATTTACACTGTGAGGCTGGATGTGGTGAGTGGGAAATGCAATCTGCTTTGTAAACTAACTTTCTTGCTTAATAGAGGAACCACGTTGATTTGTAGTTGCTATCTTGCTTTTCTCGCAGTGATCATGGAGGCCAGAGGTGATGATGAGGTTGCGGATGGCCAACATGTTCAGCCATCCAGCGCTAATGCATGTCCCTCCGAACCAAGGCAGGAGAAGTCCACTGGTATCTAACCCTGTTTCCTATCTGTGATCACTTTCTAGACCGGTTATCTGTTTGTGTGCAACACCTGAAAGTCACATGATGTTTCCCAGTTTAACATCTTGCTTCCCACCACCATCACATGTGTGTTGGTCTCCAGAGAACTTGGATGTGGATGAGGATGATTTGTTCAAACACTCCACCACTCTGACCAACAAGCAGCGTGGGAATGAGGTCACAGTGCGTCCGGCAACATTAGACTGTGAGTAAAGGCGAAGATGCTCTGGTGTGGATGATGCATTTTCACTGTTTGACCATATTAAACTTATTTTTTTTACTCCCATCAGCTCTGTCCATACACCAGCTGGCAGCTCAAGGCGAGGTTTCACAAGTGGCTGCACACCTGAGCAAAGGTGAGAAATCAGGACCAAGCAGTATAACACGATGCATTTTTTTTTAAACAAGTGTTAAACCCACTGATGGTCTGTAACTTGTTGTATCTTGCAGACAGTTCGCTGATCAGCAGACAGGACGAACGGGGCTTCACGCCTCTCATGTGGGCAGCAGCATTTGGAGAGAAAGCAGTGGTGGACTTTCTCTTGGAAAAGGTTAGATATGAGACATACATGTCTTTACAACAAAATGCACTACATCACTGATTATTTATGGAATTTATGTTTTAGGGTGCAGACCCCAAAACTATTGCGAGGGAGCGAGAGAGTGCCCTGACGCTGGCCAGCTCTGGAGGTTATGTGGACATTGTTGAGTCTCTTCTCAGACATGGAGTGGACATTAACACCTATGACTGGGTACAGATGTGCCTGCATGACTTGCCATCATCAAGAGTGTATAGGGTCATTCCATCTCAAATCATTGAAGTTGTAGGAAAATTTCTGCTTGACCAGCTCTGAATTGCCTGAATTTTGATAGATAAAATATGGATATTTAAAAAAAAATAAAAATGTAGATTGATATATCAAATACCTTTTAATTGCCCATCAACCCACTTTCAGCACATTTTTCGCACATTGAAATTTGAGGTTGTTTGAGCGACATTATCTAAGGATTTAGTAAAGATCAAAGCCTAATTTTTTTACTGATATTTCCCATCATGCCATTGATTCAGAATCTGCTATATTGGACAAGTAGATCAAATAGTCTGTGGTTATGGCTTCATTGAGTACATATTAACAAAAAAATAACAATGAAGTCAACTGGGGATATTTTCTGAACCATATGTAGCTGCATGTCACAATAATACAAAACGTATAGAATACTTAATAATATAAAATACGTAAAACTTCAAACTCATTAAG
>OMNN01063387.1:0-13779 GCA_900302755.1 Chromis chromis | reverse complement strand
GTGGATCCTTTGGGTACTCTCCTTGTGCAGTGGGGCCTCTGTCACTCCAACTTGTTCCTCTTGCATCCTGTTGATGCTTAATCAGAATGGGGTCTTGGAAGTTTGGAGGTCGAATCAACATCTTGGGCCATTGTCATGTTCCTCAAGATGATCCTGATTGGTTGATGTTGTTGCCATGTGGTGGGGTGCATTATCCTGCGGGGGTAGGCCAGTGACATTTGGGATTTCCATTTGCATGAGGGAGTGTGCTTGTTCTGGGACAATGTTTATTTGGGTGTCTAAGTCTCATCAACACGGATGTTAAAATCCAAGGTTTTCCAGCAGAACACCACATAGTACCAATATGATCAATGTTATTCACTTCACCTGTCAGTGGTCAGAATGTTGTGGCTGATTGGTGTATATATATATATATATACGAGGTTCGATCAAAAAGTTCTTTTTGTTGTGCATGAACTGCACAGCGGGTAAAAGCGGTAACTTTCATCAGGAAGGATTCTGCGTGACGGCATGCAATCAACAGGTGCAGGTGCAGTTTTACCATGGACCTGCAGCACCGAGTCTAAGGCAGTGATGATCCAACCTTAATGTTGAGGAGCATCGCTTGTGTTGAGAGTTCTACCAGGGCTCCCAGCTAACTTTTCTACTACTAGCTACCAACTTTCTCAGTTGGTCGCAGCAGCACTTGCAGCGGGTCATGTTCATGATATCGTTGGAAGCCAGAAATGTGATCACTTGCATGCGTTTTTTGGCCATGACACAATCGCCATTCTTCACCTGGCGCACTCGCCAAATTTGTCTCCCTGCA
This sequence comes from Chromis chromis, assembly GCA_900302755.1. NCBI lineage: Eukaryota > Metazoa > Chordata > Actinopteri > Pomacentridae > Chromis > Chromis chromis. The sequence continues at coordinate 12,971 of OMNN01063387.1, read as the reverse complement.
ACTTTTCCAAACCAAAATTCAAGCTGAAGGTTGGCTGTTTTGGCACAGTGGAGGAAGTCTGGCAAACGGTTAAGATGGTGCTGGATGTGTGGTGCTTGAGGGAAACTTCCAGGTTGCATTCCATGTGTGGCAGGAGCAGTGCATCGCCGCACAAAAAAATCGCCAAATTTAAATTAGTCACAGTTTTTGTCTTTTATAAACACAGGCTCCCTGTGAACTTTTTGATCATACCTCATATATGTAATCTGCAGTTATATTTGATTTTATTTGCTTTCAGATTTTATGCATTCTGTCGCCATTACCAGCTGCAACAACGCCTTTATTAAATGTAGATTATCCCATCTAATTTCAAACATCAAATGTGGTCAAGCATGTATTTTCTCACCTTCAAGTCTGTGTTGAGGACCCAGATGAAGGTGCAGACGGACGGGTTGCTGCTGGATTTGAGCACCACAAATCCTCCAGGTCCATTTTCTCCCCTGAGAGCAGCAATAAAAGAGAAGACAGAAAGTTTAACTAACACAGCTGCCCTTCATCAGATCGATATGACGCTCTAATTTACTGGATCAGTGACAGGAGGTGCGGCTGGAGGTGGCCTGGCCTGACCTGACGAAGCGGCCGCTCGGTGGTTTGGCGTCATGGTCGGTTGCCATGCCAGCAGACAGGTAACAGTCTCGTTTGCGCTCCACTCGCCGGACATTAACAAAGTCCCTAAAGGACGAGAAATCAATCCGGCAGTCAATTTACCTTATTTCAGACCTGAAGTCCTCACAAAGAAAAGATAAAGACAAGACCAGAAGGAAAGGTGACAGTAAGAGAAAGCCACATATTGAATGGAGTCGCTGACGTACCTCGCAGACACGACTCCGCCTGCTGCACCAGAGGAAACATCATATGACACCAGAGTGTTGTCGTCAACCCTCTGAAGGATCTGAGGCAGAAAGCAAGGTTAGGCTTTAGCAGAGCGCAATTTAAGAGTGAAAATTGTTCAAAAAGACATAAAAAAAACACTTGTCACCTGGCAGACGGAAACAGTTTTGTTCCACTGAACCATCTTCTCTGGCTGCAGAATCACTTCCTGATATACGAGCTCAGCAGGACACTGCATTAAAGCCTGAAAAAAAAACAAAAAAAACAAGTGTAAGCTAATCTGGAAAGTCTGGAAAGAAAAGAAGAGGGTAATGTGCCAAATATGTGTCTAATACAGAAACACCTTGACCCATTTCCCATCATATCTATCAGAAGTGATACGACGATAACCACAACAGTCTTTTCTCTGTTGGAATTCAAGCCTCTGACCTGTAATGGTTATTTCAAAACCAGTTATCTCTTGTGTTTTTATGATTACAGTCCTGCTGGAAACCCCCATCATGTTCACCAGAACATTTACTTCCACATCTTAACAAGGAGTCCATTGTTCAAAGACTTGCTGGACTGCTGGACTAATGTTTGCACAAAAAATCATAGTTCAGGAGTTTGCACACAGACATTTACAGTTCATCGCTCGAACTATGATGACAGACTGTTTCAAACAGAGCAAACACATGATGTATTCAGTCATCATTAAAAATAAATTCAAAAAACTACAGCATTTATCACAACCAGAAACTGTAAAAAACAGAAAGAATCAGCAGATATTCAGATTGAACATATCATATGTGTCATATGGTTGCGTCAAAAAACCCAAATCAAAGCTTAAAACTGAGCCAAGTGGGAATTTTTGAAGAAAATAAAAGAGAAAGTTGTTGGAAGATACATTCAGCATGGTGAAACTTCATCCTTCCTTCTTCCTAGAAGTGATGTGCAGGGTATTGTGAAAAACCCCACTTTGTAGAGGCTTAACGGTTAAATATTGACAGTATGTGAAGACAACCCCAAGCAACTTCTGGTCGCAGCTGAGTTACTAGTGGCTCCTTGGTTGCACCAAAAACGCAGAATTTGGGGGATTTTACAGAATGTGATATAAACAAATAATAAGACATGTAGAAAAAAATTTGATTTTAATGAAATATCCCGATTTTAAACAAAGATTTTGTTAACCTTCCTGATGAAAATGCAATTCTAGGACTATCCGAAAGTTGAAAATTCAACAATTTTCTCTGTTTTTCTAGTTTCTAGCTTTGATAAATGATAATTATGGTCATTTTTTAAAAGATAATATGCTTTTCAAACATTCTGGTGGGTTTTGAGGTTCAGAAGGTTAAAAAAATTAACAATAATTATCTGTATTGACCAAAATTAAACTGAATAAGACTGAGGTATTATGCTAACATTATTAGCCCATAAATTGGCACTGCAAAGGTTTAATGCATCCATCCATTATCTATACACCACTTAACCCTCTGGACAGGACACCAGTCTATCACAGGGCTACACATAGAGACAAACCACCAAGCACACTCTCATTCACACCTATGGACAATTTAGAATCATCAATTAACCTCAGCATGTTTTTGGACTGTGGGAGGAGGCCGGAGCACCCGGTGAAAACCCACGCTGCACAGGGAGAACATGCAAACTCCTCACAGAAAGATCCCAGACATCCTAACCGGGACCCGAACCGGGGATCTTCTAGCTGTGAGGCGACGGTGCTAACAACCGAGCCACTGTGCAGCCTGCAAAGGTTTAATGAGGAAGGAAATGCACCTAACATTTTAGCCCTCCAGGATACATAATCATACTTGTCACTTACATAATATAAGACTGACGCTAAGCACATTCCAGACTAGATAGATTCTGCAATCATCTAAATAAGTCTGTAGGTCAAACTTTTCAAAAACCTATAAAGCCATGTGAACACTGCAAAAGCGTGTCGCCAAGATAAAGTTAATCTGCGGCTGCTGTGTTGGTTTGTGTCGGCCTGGTTTATCATTTACAGCAATAAATCCACAGGACACAGTTGTAATGCTTCAGAAAACAGAGCTCCTCTTACAGCCTTTAGTCTGTGCCGTCCGGTGGATAGCTGAATTCCTTTGAAAAGGATTCTTTCTCTGAAGCTACTGTGACATCCCTTGAAAGTCTCGGTGGTTTCTGATTTAATTTAAAGCACATTATTTCACCCCTGTTCCCTCTAGAGGTCGTTTAAATACATGCAACTGAAAGAACACTCACTGTAATTCAGTTATAGCAGAGTGCTAAAGCCTGATTTACTGTGGCAGATATAATAACAGAGAACAGGAGGAGATCTGTCCAGGGAGGCTAAACATGCCAACAAACATCAGTTGTTACATAAGCCGTCTAAACAATATGACAAAATTCAGTGTTATGAGTCTGAACATCATTTCTGGAATGTGATATGTTTTGTTGAGACACTGAAGGACTTTTGTACCTTGAGAATGAAAGTCTTTCCGTGGTAGGGAATCTCCAGGGTGTAGACAGAATCTCCCATGCCCTGTCATAAGACAAAAACAGTCAGCGTCAGGAGACTTTTACTCTCGTTTTGGTCAGTAAATGAGAATACCACAGCACCCGTTTGATAAATGAATACAGATCATAAGTAGAACAGAATAGAATAGATGTTTATTGTCATTGCATTTCTGCAATGAAATTCTGATGGCACTTTCCAAACAGCATACAACAACAACAACTTCAACTTGTAAGTACGTACAAAAACGCTGACCTATAAATGAACAGAAACATCCCTGCAAAGAAAAATGTTGCATGGCGAGTGCTGGGTTTCACTTACAGCTTGGTTCCAAGTTGCTAACATTCCTGTTAGTCTAGTAAATATCAGCTGAATACCTGCTCTGTTTTTCTATGTGCAAAACTTTAATCAAATATGCAGCAAATACATGAAGAGATATATAGTAAAATTCACATTTTGCAGTTAAAATATTAGCCTGTCATTGCTCTCTGGTGGAGAAACTGGAATTTATACTTTTACGTTTTTATCTAACTCATTCGTTCATTAAGTTGCAATTAAATGCTAATATTCCATATAGCTGGTTGCAAAACACACCAAATGAACACTATATTAGGAGGTTTAACGCTTTGATTTTCACTTGAAACATTAGAAAAGCATGTACAAATGCAAAATATGCTGCTATAGTGTGGACAGTTTGTAAAATATTAGACACGCGCCACCTAAAAACTAAAACTGAGGCTTTAAAATGGAGCAAAGTGCACTCCAAGTGATGTTTAGTCGTGTCCACCAAAGTGTTTTTAACCCTGCAGCCTTTCCACAGGGGGAGAAGAGAAAAATAGTAATGGAAAGACAATAAAAACAATAAAATGGTGCAAGATAATATCAGAAGGCTGCCTCACTGGGGGTTTCTGTCCACTAGTAAAAGACCTGAGGGTTCATAGGAGGAAAATAAATCCGATAAAGTTTCAAAATCAATTCTAAAAACTGACAGGTAGCAAGGTAGTAGGTCTTAATCTACACTCGTACAGCTGAGTTTTGAAGCAGTTGACGTGTAGATTTATTCCAGAATGGAGGGCCTTATAATCCTGCAGGTAATAAAAACATGCAGTAGTGTCTTTTTGAGAGAGAGAGAGAACTTAAGTTTTGTCCTAAATGAGTAGCAGATAGTTCCCTGTCATCCATGACTTGAAATCTAAAATACATTTAAAACTAGACACAGCGACGTACAGCTGTGCGTCATCAGCGTAGCTATGAACCTGTTTCTGTTTTCAAGTGGCAGCATGTAAAGAAGTGTAGATTACTTACATTGTTTTTCTCAAATTTCCAGTTTTCCTCCTGGGTGAGGATCTGCTCGACCACCGACATCGCCTCACGGCCCTGTCTGACGTACTCCTTCTCCTGGAACAAGAGCGAGAGGAGGAAACAGTGAAGAGAAGGCTAGAAAAGCAGCTGGCGGGGCTGATTATAAAAACTCCTGATGCAGCTACCTGAGCAGTGACAGCTCTGCGACCGAGACCCTCCTCATCCAGATCCTCCTCAGAGCCTGTAGACACAGGATCAGGGACAAAACTCAAATTGTGGCTCAATCTAGAAGCTTAGTGGATAGGATGAGGACTCTTAGGCCCCTTTACAGATATGAAACACACAAGATTGCTGCCTTAAAGTGACGGGATTCTGTAATTCAGACAATAATCTACATTAATAACGAGAGCCTCAGTACAAATGAGATCAGTCAGTGCATCAAGTGTTGTTATCATGTTCCAGGAAACAGTAGGCAGGAATAGATTGAAGCTTTTTAACTACTCATCTGTGACGCGCGGTTCTCAGGAAACTGAAACAAATCTAAGCTTAAAAGTGGTGACATTTAATCAAAATCACAATATTGTAAGTGTCTTATTTAAGATTTTCAAAAAAAAACAAATGATGTGCACTAGGCAGATTCTGTAAAAAGCTAAAATTTAAAAGAATTGCTTTTTTTTTTTAACCTTCTAAACCTCAAAACCCACCAGCAAGTTTGAAAGGCATGTTATCTTCATAAAATAAATAAATAAATTGCCAAAATTACGACATTTATCAGAGCTAGAAACTGTAAAAACACAAAATATTATCAGATTGTCAACTTTCCGATTGTGCTTTAACTGCTCATCTGTGACGCGCCTTTTCATCAGGAAAATTTATCAGTTCTAAGCTTAAAAATCAGGAAAAATTCACTAAATTTGCTCCAGTCAGATTCTGTAAAACACAAAAATGTCTGCGACCAACAATCACATGACAAACATTCTGGGCTGAACTGCAGGCAGTGTATGGAAACACATTCTTTTTTTTTAAAGATTTATTTTTGGCCTTTTTATGCCTTTATTCGATAGGACAGTGGATAGAGTCGGAAACGGGAGAGAGTGGGAAAGGACATGCGGTAAACGCCCAAGGTCGGAATCGAACCCGGGACAGCCGCTATGCCTTAGCACTTGGGTCACGCAACATAACCGTTAGGCTATCGGGGCACCCCGGAAACACATTCTACATAAATAAAATATCTAGAACGTGTAGAGTCACCATGTTGTAGTATTAATAATCTGTGTGGATGGTGATTCTACATTACTTTGTATTTTTTTTTGAAATAATTAATCAAAGAAATTCAACTTTTGTTTTTTTTTGTGATTTATGTCTCATTTCTGAGTTCCTTATCCTTCTAGTCGTACTGTTTCCATGGAGGTGCATTGGGTTAAAGCTCACACACAGACTGTACTTGAGGCTGGTAGAAGAAGAATTCATTGGAGACGCTCACCTGCAACAGACTCTGGTGGAGAGTAGAACTGTCCGTCTGAAACAGCTCGAGGGTAGATCATCGGGGCTCGTTCGCAGGCTGCGTTCACCGCCGCCAAGTAGGCTGAGATCGAAACAGACAAACGGTTACGAATGAAACTGAGATTTTTGTTTGAACCTGTCCGGCGTTTTTTATCTCAATTCAATTCAATTCAATATTCAACAACAGAGTTGTCTCACAGTGCTTTACAGAGTTCATTGAATTGATAAACAAACAAGAAATGTTGTAAGTAAACAAACAGTCTAATAAAGAGTCCAACAGTCAATGAGGCCAATGGATCACCTCTCACCTCGTTCATCGTCTGCCTCCTGAGTTAGAACCTTAAAGTCGAGGAACCAGGTTTCCAACCAGGCCACCACGAACGAGGTGATGGGTAGAACGTAGCCAAAGGCATTCTGGGAAAGGAGCTGCTGGGAGACAGAAAACACATTATTATTAAAGGACTACTTTTACAACAGTAGCATTTTAAGTTGGTTCTCTTCCTTATTGTTGAATGCAAAATGTTGACTGAGCCATATAACAGTAGCTGTGGAGAGAGGAGTGTTGGTTTGTTTGTTCATGCTGCACAAAGCCGTAAAACCAAACCCTTATCAGGCCCACACAGCAGATTGCTTGCACAAATGCAGAAGTAAAAAAGCTGAAGTGGTAACGACTGATTTGCCGGCACTGCTGTTAAAGTGTTAGCACAGCAGAATTAGGACACTCACATTAGATACGATGACCTTCACAACGAGGAAGACGCTGGTGACTAGTGTGGTGACCTGCAGAGACAATCTCAGTCAGATCCACATCCTCAAACTGAAATATGAGATTTTACTGTATTTCGTCAGAGCGAGTGTTTTACTATAACTGAGCCGACTCACCGCGATGACCCACCAGTGCTTCAGCCGAAAGGCGGCGTAACCGACTTGCAGACACAGGAAACGAAACAAGGCAAGGAGCTGAGACAAGGAGGAGGAAGCAGAAAAAGAAAATGACCTCGAGCATTCAGAGTGCTGCAGATGTTTTCTCGTCTTGAGTCAATAAACGCAGATGAAGCTCATTTAGATAACACAATCCAGACTATAGAACAATATAGGTCATAAAAGCAGAGCATGAGGATGAAATTCACTTCCAATAAACTATATTTATACATAGTCAGCTCTAGGGTTGTAGTGTCCAAGCTGACTGGTTGGTCGATTTGCTGTCATCTGACCAAATTCTCAGTAGCTGGACGACATCCATTGTGATTTTCATAAGAAGAAAAGCCCCACATCAACAACCATCCAGGGTTAATCTATAATTTTTGATAGATGAGCCGTAAACAACCCATATTTTATAACTTTAATCTTGCCCAACATGTTGACTGCTAGTTCTGACTTATTTAACTGAACATTTACTCGGAGTCGGCTTCAAACTATCCGACACCACGTCAAAGAAGTTGGCAGTGCGGCTGCAATTTAATCAAAGAGATGGCCAACAAGTATAAACTTTGCGAATCACAGCTCAGCAACTAACATGTCAGATTATCTAAAAACAGCAGCTAGCTTATACACCTGTGTTATATTAATCAGTAGCTCTTCTTGCTGGGATCATAGAATTGATATAGTTTAATTTTCGGAAATTATATAAACATAAACAGGTGCATTCTGGTCATTTCAGTATAAAATAACCTGGTTAAAATCATTGAATTTGCTGCAAATATTCGCTTTTTATGTTTGTTTATAATCAATTTAAGCCAATAGCACTAGCAGGTATAACTAGCTCTCTGTGTAGTGTGTTTAATTACAAATAATGTGCAGATTTTTTTTCCCTGCGACCAATCGATTAGTTGAAGAGTAGGTACGATTGTGTTTAATTACAGCACTCGTCAACACACTCCCTAAGTAATCACAAGACTTTCTAATATTATTTAATAATCCTACTTGAGCAATCACCTCAAACATGCCAATACAAAACAATTTAAAACAATTATTAAATATTAGGCGTAGGTTAATTATAGGTTTGGTCGATTATTAGGTCTGATATTCAGCATTTTTCCAATTATCTGTCATTTTTTTAACCGATTTCCAATTAAGTAAATTCATTTAACAATAACAGTTAATGACTCTGATACAGCCACTCTCTTGTAAAGGTAGTCACCAATCTGTGGTCTCTGTGGCGCTATCTGATTGGTTATGGATCACAAGTACTAGCCAATCAAGTTCTCTTTTTAATTAAAACATTTAAAGTATTATAGAACAAAGGCATTGCAATGAAGTTTTGTGTCTAATATTCCATATTGGTCGATCTCCATTCAGCAGCACAAAGTTGGACTGACCCACTTACAAAGATGTCGAAGAAGGAAGACCTGAAGTTATAACGGACGACCTCGTTTTCTAAGCTGTCCCAGATTGTGCTGGAGATCTGCAGGATAACAGAACAAAATGAGTCTTAACCATCACTGCTGGAGAAAAAAGCACATTTCTTAAAGTTAAAGTCGTCTAAATGAACGCTCACGTTGAGCTCGATAATCCAGAGGAGCGAGATGAAGAGGAGGTCGAACGTGACGAAAAGGCAGAAGGTGCGGCGGACGTCGGAGATGAGTTTACGCTCCGCAGGTGGCACCAGCAGGTAGGGAGAAGGGATGGACAGTGATGTGGAGTAGGAGGCGTTGAGGGAGGCGATGGCAGGCATGCTGCTCCCGAGCTCCCCGTAACCTCCACCCGGCATTGCTGATGCTGGACAGCAAACTCCCCCTGCAACCAGGAGGACAATGTTAGCAATTTGTTAAAGCTGGCGTCACTATCCTCGTGCATGACAGAGGATGTAAAAGCACATTAACCCTCGGAACACCAAAACCCAGAGCACGAAGAAGAAGAACATGTTGTTTTTAAATAAAATTACACCATTTAACAGAGCCAGAACCCGACAGTCCTTGAATGTATCCTGTGTGTATTTGAAAAAATGAAGCTTAAGATTGTGACATTTTAACAAAATCACTATAATCTATGTGTCTACATTACAAATTCTCCACAAATAAACTGTTTGTATCAACCAGATTCTGTATAAAAACAAAAAAATATTCACTTTTCAGCACAACAGAGAAGCCATCGGTGACTCAGACCTGACCAACAGTCACTGGACAAAAATTCAGGGACTTTTCAGCTGAACTGCAGGTTGTGTTTCCACAGAACAGACAGGAGACAAGTAGGGGAACTAATAAACAATGCAAACAGTAAAACATCTATCTTCTATTGCATATGTTACAACACCCCGGTGTTAACACCTGTGACCACCTGGAAAAAACACTGTTGACTCTAGGATTTTTTTAACTAAAAGAAAACTAAAGAAATCATTATTTTTTTCCTTCTTTTTTGATTTATGACACTCCAACTGTGTCATACTGACTGCACAGTAGACATCTCTTGATTTCCTGACATGGTTGCACTGTTTCCATAGAGGTGCAGGACTTTATATTATAAGGGAAAATGAGCCCACAGTGAGTGAAAATTGTGATAGTAGCGAAAAACTCCAAAACTTGTCTTAGAAGCAACTTGGAGCTTGTAGATTACAACCTTTTAGGCTAGTATGTCTTTATCTGATAGGTGAAAACCTTTTTTATTGAAACATGGCGTATGGTAGGCGAGCTATGTCACATTCTTTCATTTTAATGCGCTTAAATTAAAAGCGTACACTGTTCTGCAACTTGCTGCAAAGTTGGAAATAGATAATAACATAAGACAACTACTCTTGCAGTCCCATGACTTCCCTAACCTCACTGTGGTTTGGATAAACAGCTTATGACAACAGCCAGTGTTACATGTAATATTTCAAGAATTTAACTTAATGCACGACCCTGATTTACAGCTTCATTCAGCCTGACAATGTTCCTCCTGGAAATGTTTAAGCAGTGAATCATTTATTGAAAGATTCCTGCAGTGTGAGATCAGATTTTGGCTAAAGGACTCCTATCAGGCAGACAGGCTGCTTTCTAATCAGTCAGACCATTGGACCATTGTTATCTCTGTGAATCACAATCACTCAGTGCTACACGAGTTTCAATCAACTCCACATGCACACAATGCACTTATTACCATTATATACCTGAATGTCTTTAAATCTTTACAAGGCCTGAGTAGTTTTAGACCCCTTTTAAACACTCACTTCTGCTAATAAAAAAACAAACAACGCTGCTTGAGTTATGTGGGTGCTAGCATGCTAACTCTGTCAGCTAGTGTTTAAAAGGAGCAAAACAGGCAGAAAATAAGAACCAGACTCGTCGTTTAGACTCGTTAAAATGTTGTAAACAAGCTCACATCAGGTATCAATTAGCTAATTAGTAGCTAGTGCTGTTAGCTGCCCTGGTATGTTAGCTTAAACCGGCTAACTTACCTCTAAACAAGTTAGTGCCACTTGCTAACACCGTGAATAAATACGAAAGACACACATTCTGCTCCAAGTAAACTACTTCAGCAAGTAGCGACAAGCAAGAGGGGTTTACGTGTAACCTAAAACCAAAGATAATTATAGAATAAAACGTAAATCGAAAGCGTTTAACTCACTTGTTTTACCGCAACATCATCGTCTGGACAGTCTTCCGGGCTGACCGCTCGAAGATGACGAGTCACGGCAAGATGGTTCACCGCTACGCTGCGACAATCACGGCTCAAATCAAAGAGTGTTTGGAGATTAAATCCGCCTGGAAATCAGCAGGAGGCGGATTTTAAAGATGAAAGTGAAGGCGGAGAGTTTCCAGCAGTTTTTAGTTTACTAATGAAGTCACAAAAAGACACTTTTTAAAAAGAAAATGTTAGTTTTCTCAGTTTGTATGCAGCTTCCGGTAGTATTAATTGTGGCAGGGAAACCTCTTGACATGCTACACAATCTCTGTTCATGGTTAGAAATTGATTGACCTCAAAGGAAATTCATCTGCCAGATATATAATAAAATGAGTAAGCTAAAAAAAATATGACCAGAATAGAAGTTTATGAAGTAATGCTGGCAATAATACTGAAGTAGTAAAGTAATATTACACACGATAATGGGAAAGTTGGCCATGATATTGAAATACTGCACCTTAAAATAATAAATGTTGCAGATGAATTTAAAATATTGCACAAGTAAATTAAATATTAGACATGGGATTTCAATATTGCATATGATGTTGAAATACTGCACGGAGATTTTGTTTTATTAATGCACATTAATTTGAAATGTTCTGTTTGTTTCAACCTTCAAAAATGGAAGGAAAAGAAACAAAATCCTTACCTGCACCTTTATTTTTGTTTACAATCACTTACTGTATATGATGACATCATGTGTTGTGTGTGTGGAAACTGAAAATAAAAGTTAGTTGAGTTGAGTGTCTGGACTCGGTTTATTCGTGAGTGTTCAGTGTCATCCAGTGGTCAGAATCAGTGACTACAACTGTTTTACATGTGTTTCTGGTGCACAAAACAAAGATAAGCACTCAAAATTATAACTTTTTTGGGTAAACCTCACATTACCTTAAAAATGCATCATAAACCCTCTCAAACTTCTAACTTTCCAAAGAGTAAATGTAAACACAAGAGCTTCACACTACAATGTGCAGCAATGATTCGCAAAATGAAGCTTTCAGATTCTGCACAGCTGATGTGTGTTGAACAGAAATGACCATGTAACGGCTGCAAACTCAGAGATGCATGAGCCAAACAGTATGCTAATGCAAAATGTTTAGGTATGTCTTAGTTTTAGACCACAGCAGCTGTAACTCTGTGGTGCGCTGATATCTATTTGTTGCATTATCTACCTGTAAATAAAGGTCTCCAATAAAGGATGTATAGAATTTTACAAAATGAGTTTTATCTCCTACACTGATGCATAAATATCCACTTCAGTAGCTTTTACATGCACCAAACCTTCTAGTTGTATTCATGTTTGTATTCTTTTTTATCCACAGCCTGTTTTATTGAGCATTTTATTACTGAAAACACAGAGGAAGTTGCTTTTGTTCTGGCTGTTGAGAGCATTTACCTTTAGTTCTCGCATGTTTAACAATAATAAGTCTGGCTTTATCCAGTGATCAGATTTCTGTTGTGGAAATTAACACAGATTTGCACATTTTAAACATGATAATATGTCGTTTTCTTATTAAAACATGACATTTCAGAAAACTTGCAATGCAAAAAATCATTGTCTTAATGTATAAAATCAGCTGGGGAAATTTTGCATTATCTACCTGTAAATAAAGGTCTCCAATAAAGATGTATAGAATTTTACGAAATGGGTTTACTCTGATGCATAAATCTCCACTTCAGTAGGTCTTACATGCACCAAACCTTCCAGTTGTATTCATGTTTATATCTTATATTCACAGAACTATTTATAGAACATTTTATTACTGAAAACACAGAGAAATGTAGTGATAAAAAGAGAATCCTATAGCTCTAGCATGTTTAACAAAATGCAACCAGAATATTGAATGAGTCCGGCTTTATAATAATAATAATAATAATAATAATGATAATGATAATGATAATGATAATAATAATAATAATAATAATAATAATAATAATAGTAATAGTAATAATAATAATAATAATAATAATAATAATAGTAATAATGATAATAATAATGATAACAACAATAATAGTAGTAATAATAATAGTAATAATAATAATAATAGTAATAATGATAATAATAATAATAATAATAACAAAAATAATAATAATAATAATAATAATAATAATAATAATAATGATAATAATAATAATAACAATAATAATGATAATAATAATAATTATAATGATAATAATTTCTAAATTTCTTAATTTTTATTGA
>OMNN01063385.1:0-13762 GCA_900302755.1 Chromis chromis | reverse complement strand
GAAATACGAGGGGTGATTGATACGTTTTGAGCCTGATCAAGAAAACAAGACTTGTTAATCAAAATGTTTCGTACTCTGAGAGAGCAACATGTCACAATAGTTTGAGTTCAATTTGGACTCAATGTGTGCATTAGTGCATTAGTACCTGTCCCAAAAGGGCACGTCTCCCAGGGGAATCCATGAAGACATGGTTAACACATTAGGAAATGATGCTCCATCTTATGCCACAGTGAAACGATGGACAGCCGACTCGGTTCATTTTGCTTGAATGACCTACCCGATCCTACTTGACTCAGGGATTGTACATGCATTGATGCACACAATGAGTCCACATTGAACTCTGAACTGAACTGATTAACAAGTTTTGTTTTCTTGGTCAGGCTCAAAACTTATCAATCACCCCACGTACCAGCACATGAGGATGACAGTGATCCTTGCAACACCTGTTACAAATTATATCATTATAAGAAGTGTGTAAAATATATAAATTTGATGAATTTGGTTAGCATATTTACATTTCTAATTTCTGCAGCTGTTTGCTAGGTTAACAGACTCATTCGTGTGGCTGTACAAGAATTAGTTTCATTAAATATGGAGCTTAAATATGAAAACATTTAGCTTAACATACAGACTGGAAATACCTAGCTCGGCTCAGACAATGAAGAAGAACCTACTAAAAAGTGTGAAAACTGCTAATTTAAGGTTAATTAGTGTTTATGTGTAGAGCTTTAAGAGCTTTGTCCCAGTCACCACCTTGAGCAAGGCCCTTAACCCCTGACTGCTCCCCAGGTGCTGCACCGCGGCAGCCCACTGCTCCTAGTATGTATAGTTAAGGTTAACTTTGAATAGGATGGATCAAATGCAGAGAAGGAATTTCCCCAAGGGGATCAATAAAGGTTAGATTAATAGGTACATTTTGTTATCTCTGGAAAGAGTCGGGCTAACTGTTTCTGCCGTTACCAGTGTTTATACTGAACTGAGCTAACGTCTCCCGGACGTTGCTACATATTTACCCAATAACCAAGATTAGACAGGCTTCCTATCTAACTTTAAGGAAGACATTTTCCCAAAATGTTGATTTAAAATATTGTACTGCTTTCATTTTTACGCAGTTGTAAATAAAAACTGTTAGCCTGAAATCCCCAGACGATCCCCTGTTCATTTTCAATTCTGAAGGGCCGTTATCAACACTTGATGCCTCTGGATAGACCTACATGCAATTATCGGAATGAAGTTTGTGTATAAAGTGTGCCTTATTAAACCTGCCGCATATAAACAGTTCTGAATACCTCAGCATGGGTAAGGCAGAAACCAGAGAAACCAGGGCATTCTGCCAGACCAAATGAAGTATCAGATTTGCCTGATTCCCAGACTAAATATCTAAAATAAGCATAATACAAATCGTCTCCCTCTGGAATGAAGTGAAAAGAGCTGTTCACTCACAATACCTGTGAAACGTGACCAAGCTTGAGCAGCTTTTCAAAGAAGAATGGGGTAAAATTGCAGTTTCCAGATGTGCAAGGTTGATTGACACCTATCCACACAGGCTCATACTGCAGGTGCATCAACAAAGTAGTGACTTGAAAGGGGCGAATACTTATGCAATCACTTATTTTACATTTAGTATTTTTAATTAATTGGCATTACTTTATAGAAATCTGTTTTCACTTTGACATGAAAGAGTCTTTTTTTTGTGGAAAATTCTTGTCGAAACAGCCAAATTAAATTGATCGTGATTCAGTGTTAGAAAAGGGGAGTGGATGCTTTTTATAGGCACTGCAGCACTACATACTTAACACTGTTCCCCCTTAATGATATCGCAGCATGTTTCACATATACAACCATCTGCCATATTTTCTCAGCTCTTCTGACACTTTTCCGTCGCTCTCTCTCTCTCTTTGTGTTGCTGTCTTCAGGCTCCATCAGGTTTACTTTGATGCCCCCAAATGTAAGCAAGGAGAGCGAGAGCGTCAGTTCCTGGTCGGAGACTACTCCTCTTCAGCTGAGTTCTTCGTCACCATCGGTGTCTTTTCCTTCCTCTACTCTATGGCAGCCCTCTCTGTATATTGTTTCGTCCTGGAGAAGTACCGTGAAAACAACAAGGGAGCCCAGACCGTGAGTTTTATTGGCACAAATAAAACTTCCAATAACTAGTATGATTATTATTCAGCAGTGGTTGGTTGTGACAATGATTGTCTTGTGTTTCTGATCCCCAGGACTTTGTTGTGACGGCGGTATTTGCCTTCATGTGGCTGGTGTCTTCATGTGCTTGGGCTAAAGGCCTGTCAGATGTGAAAACAGCCACTGATCCAGAGAGGGTCATCACTCTCATCGAAGCCTGTAACGAACCAGAAAATCGCTGCCGTGAGGTTTACGATCCCAAGGTCTCCGGCCTCAACACCTCTGTGGTAGGTCCCAAATGCCTCACTGAACTAAACTCTTATTCATTATAATTATAATTACAAGAACAAACGTTTATCTCCCTTCTGCTCCACAGGCTTTTGGCTTCATCAACCTGATCCTGTGGATAGGAAACCTGTGGTTCGTCTTCAAGGAGACCGGCTGGTTGGCTGCCTTCGGTGGAACATACGTGCCATCGCAGGAGAAGCAGCCCGCCCCCGATTCCTTCGGCCAGGGAGGCTACGGACAGCAGGACCCCTACGCCGGCTCCCAGGGAGGCTACCAGCCTGATTACGGCCAGCAGGGAGGCTACACCGAGGATGGAGGTTACAGCCAGGGCTACGAGCAGCAGCCCACCTCCTTCTCTAATCAGATGTGAGCCCGCCTAGCCAAACCACAGCTGCGGGATGGTGAGTGCTAACATGGAGGCAATCTAATGTGATCTTCAATTTCAAGCACAAATTAAGGGTTAAATACATAATGACAGTATCCTTGTAGTTTCAATCTAGCATCTGGACTTGGTTGAGTTAGCTCGAAGTTGACTCTTCAGGAGTCATTAACACAAGGCTCCTGAAGAGTATAACATCTGGAACTCCCAACCAGTCAGTCTAGAACTGATGAAGCCTCTTGGATGAGAAGTGGAACGTCTTTGAGCTAACTCAAGCAAGTCCAGATGCTACGATTGAAACTATGAGGATAACCATGACCTGGATGACTGAGAATCTTCACAGACATATAATGACAGTTTGAATTATTCAACCTAACTCTATTCATAGTCTGAGTCAAAGTTTGGTCCACTAGTTTCCCTTTACATGCTGCCTCTTGGGCACATGATCAGCAAGTTGGAGTTGAGGTATAATTGCCATGCAAATGACTTGCACCCAAACTCAGAGCCGGCTGGCCCATTAGGCAATATAGGCAAATGCTAAGGGCGCCGTGGCCTCCAGGGGGCGCCACAAAATCGGGGAAAAAATAATCTTCAATATAATTATATTAAAACTAGTTACTATTATTAACTCTTAAAATGGAAAAGCTCACATTGATTCAAATGTAAAGCAATGCCCAGTTAATATTACTACAAAACAATGCTATTTGATGTAAATCGCCGATGGAGGGTGGCGCCATATAAAATCTCACCTAGGGCGCCACACTGGGTAGGGCCGGCTCTGCCCAAACCTTCCTAAAACGTAACTGTTCAAAACCTAAAGATATCCTGATCAACACTGGCTTGTTGATAAACAGACATTTTCATTGTCAAATTATATTCTAAGTCCATTTTGACCAGAAAAAAAATCAGGTTTTACACTGGTTATCTTTGTCATGTATTATAATAAACTGAATATATTTTGGATTTTTGGATTTTCGACAAGTGAAAACGTCGCTTTTCTATTCTGCAAAGTTGCAGCCGGCATGCTTTCATTATCTTTTGACATTTCACACACCAATAATCGTAAAAGTAATAGGAAGATTAATAAATAATGAAAATAATCGTTCGCTGCAGCCCTACTATCACAATTCCTGCCATCTTAGCAGCAAATTCTGATGTTGCATTCAGAAGGCATGAAATAAATGAGACTCTAAGCATCAGAAAAGCAGCAGCGTGGTCGGTAATTGTCCCTGCTGTCCAAACAGGATAGGAAGAGATCGAATCTAATGTGATTACAATGTAGGGGAATCTAGAGGACAAAGTCAGAGGATTTACCAGTCTGAGCTTGCCAAACACTTTGGGTATCTTCCAGAGTTACGGACATTTTGATACAATATTCCCTCTTTTGTGTTTCTATCCCTGGAATTACTGCCTGAAATAACACAAAAAGACTGGACAGCTGGACCCTACTGACTGTTAGAAAGAATGCAGGTTTAAGGTACTTATACTTACTTATATTGGCTTCCCTTTTAGCCGCAGAGGCTACAGCTATCTTTTATCTATAGTTTATGGTTCAGAGGGGACAGCAGGAACAATTACAAGGATGAGTACAATGTCTGTAACGAGCATTAACCCTCTCTGGACGTCATCCCCTTGTCAATTAAAGTCAATTAATTAAAAATATAAAAGGTTAAGTTATGTCTAAGTATTCACCTCCTTCAAGTTAGTCTTTTGTAGATGCACCTTTGGTCCCAATCAACCTTGCACATCTGGGCACTGCTTTTTTTTTTCATTCTTCTTTGAAAAACAGTCACGTTGCACAGGGGTCATGAGCCCTTTTCAAGACCAGCCACAAATTCTCCATTTGACTGAGGTCTGGGCTCTGACTCGGCCACTGCTGAGAAGCATCCTCACATCATGATACTTCCACCACCATGCTACAGATGCATACACAGTGGTGATGGTGTGTTTGAGATGAAGGGCAGTGTTTTGTCTCAATTTTGGTCTCATCAGATCAAAGAACCTTCATCCAGTTGACTTCAGAGTCTCCCACATGCCTTCTGGTGAACTGTAGTTGAGATTTATTATGAGCTTTATTCAGCCATGGCTCTCTCTTTGCCATTCTCCCATAAAGCTTTGACTGGTGAGGAGCCAGCAACAGTTGTTGTCAGCCACTAAAGCGTGTAACTCCGTCAGAGGAGTCATAGGTGTCTTGGTGGCCTCCATCACTCGTCACTTTCTTGCATGGTCACTTAGTTTTTGAGGACGGCCTGCTCTAGGCAGATTTACCATATTCCTTCCACTTCTTAATGGTGGATTTAATTATACTCTAAGAGATATCCAGTGACTTGGAAACTTTCTTCGATCAGTCTCCTGACTTGTGCTTTTCAATAACCGTGTTCAGAGTTGCTTGGATTGTTGTTTTGTTTGCACAAGATAGTTATATCCAGGAGTACTGATTCACCAGTGACTGGACCTTCCAGATACAGGTGTCTTTATACTACAATCACTTGAGATACTTTTACTGCACTCAGATGAACTCCATTTCACTATCTGTGTGACTTTTAGCACCAATTGGCTGCACCTTTGTTGAAATAGATGAGTCACTCTAAAGCATTTTGAAGGAGGTGAATACTTATGCAATCACTTATTTTACACTTTATATTTCTAAGACTGCAATACTATAAATAAGTGTGCATATGGGAATGCAATTATTGTTTTATATAGATAATCCTTTTGATCCCATATTTACATTTTCCTTACAATCAAGCTCTCATCTGCAGTGATGAGTGTCATCTCTAAAAATAGTGACAGCGGTGGTTGTTCATTGAAACAACATGTGTTTATGTGACAAAGATGAAAGGACTATGACGTGGTTGCGTGATAAGGAGGTAGGGGTAGATGGATAGTGTACATAGCATCTGACTTGCAAAGCAGTTTATAACACGGCTCCCTGCTAGCTCTTTGATCTCATCCAGATACTGTATACTGTGTACACTCACCAGCTCTATTTGCTCTTTGAGTTCCACTACGCCCCAGAAGTCTTAAAACTACAACAAAAGAGCTTTTTAATGTAGTGCTGGGAGGCTGTAGAACACTCTACCTGACTGATAAAACTGCACTCCTGCAGCCCTGAAAGATATAGAAATGTCTGTTTAGAGCCCTTAGCATCATACTGTATGTCCAGGTACACTACAGAAGCCACTGCCTTGTACTTTGGGTTTTATTCTGCTCTCTATATATACAGAATACCTGCAGTTTGCCTGAAAATGTATCAGCTTTTTACTCTGAATGATGGGATCCTACATGAACAAATTTCCATGGACCAATCAGATTTTAGCAGCACTGGAATCAATATTTGGTGAAGATCGCTATATGCATGTAGTTATGTTATTGGCTGCTGCCGTTCATTGCATCAGTGCATTAAAGCGGCCACCATAATGGTACTCACATCGCATGTATGTTGTTTGTCTGCAGTTAAAATAATAACAGCATACCAGATTTATTTAACCAGTTGCCCAGCAGTGTGGGTGGTTACAATTACCAGATAAGCAAGTTTTCACATTGTGAAAAAAGGGTCTGTAAAATGTCCTTCATAGTTTTAAGAAAAAATAGCAAAGATTTATTTCATGATTTTGAAAAAAATAAACAAAATACAACAAACACAAGAGTTAGAGGATTACATATTACACTTTCAGGCCTCACAATCCACTTTCTAATTGCTTTTCTTGTCTACTATTTTTCTTATTCACACATTATTTAGTAAATATCTAATATAATCAGATCAGGGTTGTGCAGAAACATTAAAAGTTACACAGGCAGGAGGCTTAGCTACTTGGGTCCATGTTCGAATCCCCTCAACCCCAATAGAAAAATTTAGGGGCAGTGGTGACGCAACGGTTAAGTCTCTGGACTACAGATCAGAAGGTCAGAAGATCGAACCCCCATTGCCGCCATTGTTGGGTCCCTGAGCAAGGCCCTTAACCCTTGCTACTCCAGGGGCGCTGTAACTTGGCTGATCCTGTGCTCTGACCCCAAATGTGACATGCAAAAAAGACAATTTCCCTAATTTCGGGATTATAGGGACAGTGGTGGTGCAACGATTAAGTCCCTGGGCTACTGATCGGAAGGTCAGAGGATCAAACCCCAATGCTGCCATTGTTGGGCCCCTGAGCAAGGCCCTTCCTGGTCCAGGGGCTCTGTACCATGGCTAACGGTTAAATAAAACTTTTTTTCTTTTTCTTTCTATTCTGATAAACAAGTCTTTCAATTTTTATGGAGCTGAAAATATAATCTCCAGGGCAAACATTAACTTAAGTAGTGAGAGGTTTTTCATCACATGATAGTTTAATTTAGTTTATTGACTTTGAATGGCTCAAGTAAAATATTCTAAGGTACTCCTTACCTGCAGCATAAAGTCTGGGATTTTCAGTTGTCCCAGGTGGCAGGATTGATGGATCTAGTATATATCTATGGTGATGACATTGTCAATAAAATCTAATTCCACCAGACCCACACTTTGGTCATTTAACTCTTTAAAATAATAACTAAGGGTAATTATGTTAAGTAATATATTTGTATTTGTACAATACAAATATATTACTTAACAATATATTACGTAAACATTATTATATACATTGTCATTGTCATTTCTTGGAGTTACTATGATTAAATAGTCAGCCAGTGTCCATATCAGCGTTTAATCCCATACTTTAATCCCATATTATATTGAGCCATAAACCCTTTTCAGATATGAGATCCGTAACAGTGCTGCTTCATCAGTCTGTGAAAGTGATTCTGTCATTCAGACGCACGCCAGTATTGTGTTAATGTTCCTCACAGCTTCCTTCACACACATCCGCCACAGTGACGGCGAGAGCATGTGATATTTGTCATACATGTAAGTTTGGACAGTACATTAATGTTGCACTTATAAACAAAATACTAAATCTAACTAAGAGAAGCTTATCAGAATGTCAAAAATTATTATTAGCCTTGTTTATTTGTGATTACTTGAACCAGGGGTGCCCAATCCTGGTCCTCGAGGGCCACTATCCTGCATGTTTTGGGCACCCCTGACCTAAACACTGGAAATTCTGTCAGTGTGTGATGAGAATCTAGCTACTGCTTAACAACAGTAAAATAAAAATAATCTGACAGCTGTGATGGAGCTCAGGACGCAACCTGACTCAACTATGTAACAAATGATTTAACTGTAGTTTATGAAGTGTGACACGCTGTTCCTGACCAATCCTGTCTCTATGTCAGGGATTATTTGTAATGTGCAGCTGGATAGCTCAGTGACTAACACCCCAGACCTTGGCACGGGAGATCGGTGGTTCAAATCCCGGTCAGGGGCGCAGGTATCCAGTGAGGACCCTTAGGCAAGGTCCTTAATGCTGCCTCGCCTACCTACCTATGTACGTTGCTTTGGATAAAAGCGTCTGCTAAATGAACTTGTAATAATTGTAAGCAATTATTGAAGTTTCTGCTGTTGTGCAAATGCAACAACCCTCCCTCTTTGGAGAAGCTCATGTAGATCCATATAAGCCATATAAAATTTCACCTAGGGCGCCACATTGGGTAGGGCCGACTGCTGCAAGTATTTAATAAACTCAGAGGAAAGACTCTTACAAACATCTGGAGGCTACAAACTAAACTTCAGCTCCTGCTAATGTTTAGTAAAAACCCAGATTACATTTGTTATTGGTGAGTCTCATTAATCTGACGTATTACAAACGCTTACACTGCAGTTTGCAACGGATGTGAACTTGAAGAGCAAAGTGTGTTGTAATTCTGGCACACAAACTTCTTGTCTTTTGCGGTCTATGTGATATTTCTGACCAGAGCTGGCCCTAGACGAGATTTTATATGGCGCCCCCCTTCCATCAGTGATTTACATATACTTCCCGATTTTGTGACGCCCCCTGGAGGCCACGGCGCCCTTAGCATTTTGCACTATATTGCCTAATGGGCCAGCCGGCTCTGTTTCTGAATAGAATAGAATAGAATGGAATGGAATAGAATAGAATAGAATAGAATAGAATGCTTTATTGTCATCAAACATGGAGCATGACAAGGTTTTCAAATAGCTGCCATATTAAGGTGATAATAATAAAAAAAACAACTATAAAAACAATATACAAATGAATATAGCAAAAAAAAAAAAGAAGCGGTAAACCCAGTATAAATATTTTTTGAAACAAGAGCAGTTCCATTATGCAACAGAAGACCCAATATTGCACATGAGCCAGATATTGCACAGTTGAAAGAATGATAAATGGGTAGATAAATAAATATACTGGGTGGACACTGGGGTAGCAGTTTGTGTAATTGTGCACTGAAGGTGATAAAGCAGCAATGTGTGCATTTATGCTGCGTTCAGGAGCCAGATGGCCCATGGGTACAAACTGATTTTTAGTCTTCTGACTAATATTGGTGGCGAAATGTCAAGAAATCCTTCCTCAAAACACTTCCCACATCTCAAAATATTTTTTCCTGTGTGTGTAAGATTGTGTAATATTGCCAGCGCAACTTTTCTAGAAAGGATATGCACATTGAGACATGAGAGCGCTCAGATTTCGTCGGACTAACTAAGAAGAGTGCATGTCTGAAAAGGATTATGTTTATATATACAACATGTGATTCTTCTGACGCCACATTTGCTGTATGTTTAATATTTTCCTTGTGGTTTCAATCGTAGCCTCTGGACTTGCTTGAGTTTCACCTATCATCGGTGAAATGTCTTGGAGAAACTCAAGCAAGTCCAGATGCTACGATTGAAACTACGATGATAACCATGACCTGGATGACTGAGAATCTTCAGATACATGTTTAATATTTTCCTTCCCTCTTTCTTCTTGCTTCTCTGCCTTTTTCCCCCTCTCTACCCAGGGAGATCTTGTGATTTCGGAGTGTGGCTCTCGACCACCACCTGCATTTCCACACTCCTCTGTTTGTCTGTTTGTGTATCTGTGAGTTGACAGGCGGAGGGAGGGAGGCATGGAGGGCAGACACTGGTGGGGCTGGGGAAGGGATCACCAGCGGGGAGGCAGGATGTGGGGTGGGGGAGGGAACATGGGTCTTTGCTGTTACATGATGTTTATTCTCGTGATGTATTTAACTGTAGAAGACAACAGAGGATTGTCTGTTTGGTTATACGAGAAAAACTTGAATACAAATACCAAAACATTCGTTGATGAACATTTAAGAGAAATCTTGTGATGGAAAAGACTTACATTTATGGAAAAAAAAAAATATTGTAGTAATATTTAACTTGGGAGAATGTATTTGTCTGTGCTGTGTAAATATCAACATGCTGATATATATGATTATATGTACACAGTTGAATAATTGTGCACTCCATATTAGTTGTTATACAACAAATGTTGAGCACAGAGTTATTCAATTGCATTTACTTTGGTTCTGTTTAGGAGCTCACATAGTTTAGCCTTTGCCCTTCGTTTCCTTTAATACCACAATCATGTTTTTATTTACTCATCTCAGAATCTGAACATCTTTTTTTGACTTTTTCTATTTGAGCAGCGTTACTAACAGGATTTAAGTTGTGGGGTGAAGGCTGCTGAGAATGAGATGGTAAATGTTGAAAGGAAAACAGAAGAGTATTATCTATATATAAAAAAAAAGTGAGCAGAGAAAGAGTGATATATAGTAACAGTAGTTGTACCGGTGGGTTGTACGTAGGTTGTTTCAACTTTATGTTTTTCTATATATTTTTTTTCCATCAAACATCACTGTCGAGAGAGGATGAATTCTTGTGATACGCTGACGTATAAAAATCAAAAATGCTTAGGGATAAGAAAATTAGTGAGCATGGTAGCATCTCATATTTGCTGTGCTGTTTCAGAAACTGCTGTAGTGCTATCAGTGTGTGAATCGGGGCAGTGAACAACCGTTTTAGCAACGTGTGTTTGTTTATTCGTTTGGATTTATGTGATGGCATCCTACTAATTTTGTCGATGAACCTCGTCCTGTTTTCGATCGCCTTTTATGTGGTCCAGAAAGTTGTAAGACAGAGTTATATAGTTTTTTAACTGGTGTTTCTATCACACTGTAATCAGTGACGTACATACTCACATTAACATGAACTGTAGGTAAATGAGAATAAAGTCTATTAAATTTTAAAGACCTTGCTCACGCCAATGGTAACTACATATTATTGAGGCAGTCTGAACAATATGTCTCCATATATACGTTTCCTGCATCCTCAAATCTTCTTTATCTCTTCTATTTCTGACGGCAAGCCAATTTTCTGCATGCATTATACTTCTTATATCCCAAAGCATCCATAAACATATTTGAGAGGCTGATGCTCAAAGCTGCAGGAAAGTCTTAGACTACACAGTAACTATCCTGGTTTGTTTGATCCACCGTAGTGCTTAGTGCAAAGCACATACTGAACAGCGGCTCGGCTATATTCTACTTAAAGCACAAAGTAAGTACTGCAATAATTACTTTTTCCCGGATATAGATACACCTTCCTGACTGCCAATCCTCTGTTTGGATATTTGAGATCATGCTTGCCAAATGGTAAAGAGACGTGTCTTGATTGGTATGGTAGTTTTGCTTCCACAGTCCTCATCGGAATGAGTTGTTGTCCATCTCCAGTATATCGGTCCATTGTACAGCTTTCATTTAAAAAAAAAATCAGGGTTCTTTGATTCAGGCAGTGTAGAAGCACCTGGCTTTCTCTCCTCCTACTCTAGTTTCCCCCCCAAACTCTGTTTTTTCCTCTCTATCTTTCTTTCTCTTTCACTGTAGCTCTTATAAATATGCTGAAATGAAATATACTCTGTTGTTAGTGGTGAATGATGTCTTGTGATACTCTCTACGCCTTTGGATAGTGCTGTGTTTATTGTGTATGATGTATTCATATTAGTATTTATGATAATGATAAGTCAGAGAAAAAAAAATCCAAGACTCTCCAAAATTCTGCTGTATTCTTAATATATGGGATCCATGTGAAACAAAATGAAATAAACTTGAAATTATTCTGTTGAAGGTTAAAAGGTGTGTTTCTGTTCATAAGAGTGTATTGTCTTTTGATGTACATTGTTGAACTGCATTTTTTTTAACGTTTCTGAATGTTAATATCAGTATTATTAAAAAGCTGTAACAGAAAATAAAAAGTAAATGTCACTATTTTACAGTAAAATGTGCTGAAATCTTAAAGTGGTGGTGCAAAAGCAGGTTGGACTATTTAATGGTGGTTACAGTTTCATAGTGAGTTCTAAAATTCCACCTGTGGTATTTCTCTTACTGGCCTATATTTCCGTGTATAGCAGGGAGTTAACACCATTTCTGGCTGTGGGTTTGCAGGTTAGTGCGACACGGCAACGCACAGAACAACAAAACAGGTTGTGGTTAGACCCAGAGTGGCTTTGATGAAAACTTTTTATTTCCTCTCCTTAAAAATAGTGCTATAATTTAAACAATCAGAGCATATTACGATGGCAAAATGCACTGTAAGCATGGAAATAGTGAAAACCAATTTTAAGTTTAAGCACATAATAGTTTACAATGATTATATGCTCCTAAATGTAATACTCCCTTGATTTAACCTGTGCACACACAGACGTACATACCTCTGTTATCACTGCGTGGGTTTTATCAGCTTGCCTGTTAGCATGGTTGCCAAAACAAACATGACTGTCAACTGTAAAATAAGTTTCCTACTGAAACTGTGTATCTCGTGAACATAAGAGGGTACTTCTAAACGTTC
This sequence comes from Chromis chromis, assembly GCA_900302755.1. Classification (NCBI taxonomy): domain Eukaryota; kingdom Metazoa; phylum Chordata; class Actinopteri; family Pomacentridae; genus Chromis; species Chromis chromis. Next base: position 1,253 of record OMNN01063385.1, on the reverse strand, counting down.
TTGGCCTCACTGGAAAACGTCACAGGAGATTGTTCTTGCATGATACTTTAAATTCAATGCACTTTAGCCACGGATGTTCAAAGATCATTCATAGAAGAAGGTCACATGTTGAGCCCTCAGATTCCCCACAACAGCATGCATGACTGGTTTCTGTGACAGTTCAGACAGCGTGAAAGACACTGCACAACATCCATCTCTATGGATGGCATCCAAGAATAAAGAACATTGCTTGCATAACAGCACAAAACTGCCAGATTCAATAGCTTACAATGAAGCCTGATGAATAAGGAAAGATGGAATCCAGCATGTTTAGTGTGAACCTGGCTGGGATGAGCACAGTGAGTGGATAGTCCCGGCAGTGAAGCACAGAGGTGGTGATATGGGGCTGTTTGAGTACACAAGTTGTTGGGTAATGACATTTATAGATGGCACCATGAATTCCACTTTGATAAACCAAAATACCAGCTGACAAGATGACTCTCAGTCTGCAGAAACCTGGCAGAAGAGGCATATTTGAGCACGATAATGATCCACAGCACACTGCCAAAATCACACAAGAGCCTCTGAGGAGGAACAAAGTAAGATTTGCAATCTGGACAAGTGTGTTACCTGACTTGAATCCAACAGAAGAGAAAGACAGAAAGGAGGACTGACACACAAAGTATTGAGAGGAAAAAAATATTTGAATCTTAGTACTGAGTTTTTACTGTAGGGCCTGTATTTTTAATATAGTAAAACTAAACTGTAAGTTTTTAATGTATAATTCATATTACATCAGAGCAAATACCCTTGAATTCAACTTAGAAGTAATGCAGTCACTGTTAGGTGATAGACAGACAGACGGACGGATGGATGGATGGATGGATGGATGGATGGATGGATGGATAGATGGATGGATGGATGGATGGATGGATAGATGGATGGATGGATGGATGGATGATATATGGTTGGATGGATAGATGGATATATAGATGGATGTATGGATGGATGATATATGGATGGATGGATGGATGGATGATATATGGTTGGATGGATGGATGGATGATATATGGATGGATGGATGGATGGATGTCTAGATGGATGGGTGGGTGGATGAATGGATGGATGGGTGGATGGTTGGTTGGATGGATGATATATGGATGGATGGATGGATGGATGATATATGCTTGGATGGATGGATGGATGGATGGATGGATGGATGGATGGATGATATATGGAGGGATGGATGGATGGATGATATATGGATGGATGGA
>OMNN01063380.1:10861-26056 GCA_900302755.1 Chromis chromis | reverse complement strand
CCTCACACAGATAAACATTCCATCTGCACTTTATTTTTGACACTGCTGGCTAACCGGACACACACATGCACATAAATCGACATGCACATCACTAATTTGCACAGTTTTTATTGTTGTTGCTTATCTCGTGTTTTCGCATATTCTGTATTTATCTCTCATTTCTGTATATATTGTTTATATTCTGTATGTTTAATGTGCTGCTGGTTACTTAAATTTCCCTCGGGATCAATAAAGTACCTATCTATCTATCTCTATCTGGTCGTTTTGCAAAGTGTCAGTTTAAAGCTGTTCCATATTGGCTTCGCTTTTCAGACCGTACATGTCAGTTTTTGTCCACCAAACAGGGAAACTCTTTGATTTTATGGACCTGGCTTCCATTTCATGTTGAAACAGAAACATATTCATCATGCTTCTGCTATCTGAGATCTCCTTCCGTTAATGTTACAGCAGTTTAACAGTCTCATGTCTGAATAAGCAGCCTGCTCTGATTCATACAAAAGTCACAATGTGAGACAGTATATTTATGTATCTTCTAAGACAGAACAAGTCTGACTGAGTGCAGTCAGACTGATGGATAGGCACACACAAGATCATGTTTTTAAGTACAGTCTGTCTACCAATCATAACACTCTCAGAAGTAATGCCTGAATTGCTACAACCTAAGTATATACATCATTTAAAAGCAGCAGGTCTGGCAGTAAAATGATTTTTGGAGCTTAGGATAACAATACAAGCAGGAATATCTTTTTAAATGGTTTGAAATGATTCCAACATCGAGATCAGAGACCTGATCACCTTTTGTCAGCCATGTCAGAATGACAGTTAAGCTGTCAATTAACAGCTGCAAAAAGCAAGAAATGGTGCATATTACATGGCTGAGAAAAAATAACCCGAGACTAAAGTACAAAAAAGAGGTCTTCTATACTTTTGGCTGTACAGTCTACTGTGACATTATAATTAAACATCATCATACATACATACGGCCTCAATTCCACTTTGAATTTCAATAACAATAAGGAACTCTTATTTCTAGCTAATTCCATTATCTCTTTTTAAATTGATGAAAAAAAATCATTATTTCAATACTGAGTAGTGCCACATCATGCAGAACAATCGGAGACATTGATTGAAGCAACAGAATAATTAGGCCCTCCTCAGGCGGATTAAAGACGCTGTGCTATAACCACTGCCTTCCCCTAGATTAATTACAACAGAATCTCCCTGAACATCAAAGCCAGCAGAGCTGATGAAGCTGCCCTTAGTTGCTTTGCCTGCTCTCTCCCATTCATCCAAAATGCTGTATGAATATGGATTATTGAGCGAGAGGACTGACGCGGTGCGGGAAGAGTCCCCTGTGCTGCAGGGTAATGATTTTGCAGGAGTATTGGTATGGATGGACGGCAGCAGAGCTGCTAAGCAGAGTGGAGCGGGGCTGGCAAGCATGCAGACTGTGGTCATGCATGTAATCTCAGTCAGTCAGTCAGAGGGAGCGCCATGAAAGATGTATGACCCCACACAGCAGTCAAGGACTGACACATACAAAAATACACACACACACGTGTGTACACATAGGGATAGACTCAGTGAACACCGCAGTAATCCTGGGTAGGGCCTCCCTTTGTTCTCAAACAGTCTGAGTTCTTTTTATCATGGATATTTGAAACGTTTCTTTGAGATTCTGCTCCATATGGACATGATTCTTTGCATCTTTTCCTCAGATTTATCAGCTGCATATTCATGCTGCCAATCTCTAATTCTACTACATCCCAAATGGATTCAGATCTGCTTACTGGGGAGTTCACTAAAGTCCACTGAACTCACTGTCATGTTCATGAAACCAGTTCATGAAACTTTTGCTGTGTGACATGGAGTATAATCCTGCTGGAGGCAACCAGAAGAGGCTAAACTGTGGCCATAAAGGGATGTATTTGGTCAAGAACAACACTCAGACAGGTTGTGGCCTGCAAACCATAATTGGTACTCAGGGCCCCAAAGTGTCCCAAGAAAACTTTACAACATGGCAAGTTGGCTCCATGGATTCATGCTGTTAATTCTGACCTACTATCTGGAGCCTCCGCAAAAATGGAGATTTGTCAGACCAGGCAAAGTTTTTCCATCTTTGATTGTCAAGTTTTGGTGAGCCTTTGCCCGCTGCAACCTCTGATTTCTGTTCTTGGCTGACAAGATGACCTGATGTGATGCTCTGTTGTGGAAGCGCTGAACCGCTCTCATAGGAATGTTGTTTCTGTCCACACAAGTGGTATTTACCAACAATCATATCATGGTCAAAGTCACTGAGATTGCATTTTTCTCCATCTTGAGCTTTACCTGAAACTCTATTATGCATTCTGTTGCTGCCACATTATTTGGCTGATTGGATAATTGTGTCTTCATGTGCTCTCCTCTCTTGAGGTGTGCCCCAGGGGTCCATATTGGGTCCCCTTCTTTTCACAGTGTACACGTTACCCCTAGGACATATCCTGCGCAGCCACAATATTGATTTTCACTGTTATGCTAAAGATACCCAACTATATGTACTACTTAAACCTGGCAGTTCCAGTGTTTCTCATATTCTGTCTTGCCTGACCACAGTCAAAAACTGGATGTCTATAAAATGTTTGCAGCTTAATGACTCGAAATCGAAGATTATTATAATTACACCCCCCCTTAAATGGCCAGGCTCCTGCCTACATCCAGGAACTATTAATTCCCCATGAGCCTGAACACAGCCTGAGATCCACCAGCAGGGCCCTTCTGAAGGTTCCTAAGTCCTGTTTGGTCACTAAAGGTGACCGAGCCTTCGCATTCCAAGGGCCTGAGCTCTGGAACACCCTGTCTGAGGAAGGCAAGGCAAACTGAGTGTCTTCCTTTAAATCACTTCTTAAAACTCACTTTTATTGTTTGGCCTTTTTCTTAACTGCTGAATTTATTTATACGATGTCACTGTGTTCTTATGGGCTCTTATTGTTTTTTAATTTTATGGTTTTATCCTATTTGTTTTTACTGTAAAGCACTAACTGTGTGTTTTGAATAGTGCTATACAAATAAAGTTATTATTATTATTATTATTATTACGTTAAGGATTCTTGAGTGTCGTCTTACCTGCCGGTAACTTAGCAGTAAGACAGACGGGAAAAAAGAACGGTTTGTACAAAAAGCTGAGCAGCAGACGACTTTAAAATGATTAAACTTTACATCTCTCACAGCCCTTCTGACTGGTTTGTGTCAGTTAGAAAGCCTCGACATGAATTTAAACTTGTGAAATACATACAGACTGTTGTACTAATATAAGGAGTAAAGCATGAATTATGAATCAGTGTTATGAGAAACTTGTCATTCAGCGCAACTGTGTGGCTCACTGAGGTATAGGACAGTGGATAGAGTCGGAAACGGGAGAGAGTGGGGAAGGACAAGCGGCAAACGCCCGAGGTCGGAATCGAACCCGAGACAGCTGCTACTCCTCTGCAATTGGGTCACGCGACATAACCGTTAGGCTATCGGGGCGCCCTTCCACTGAGGTATTTTTAATAGTTTTTGGACGACAGAGGAGTCACATGCATCAAGCTTTGGATCAACAAGTTATTCCTTTTAGTAGCAAACTTTAAGACAACTGGACTTATTAACCCTCTGAACTCCAAGCGGATGATTCTGAGTGTTTTTTTTAATTTACTCCTGTCACATTTTTAGTCCTGCACCTCTCTGGAAACAATACAACCATTGTTAGAAATAGAGAGAACCCAGAAATGACTTTTGTGCAGTACGACACAGTTATAATGCCATGAATGTAAAATGTCTAAAGTATGTATTTTACACTACTTGCATTTTTACAATGCCTAAAAACAAATAATTTTTCACACTACTCTTTACTGCAGTATGGTAAAGTTATAATGCCTTCGATCATAAAAAATAAACACTTAAGTTGAATTCTGTTGTTTATTTATAAGGATGGGACAAAACATCGATACAGCGATATATCATCGTCCCTCCTCGTGCGATATGAGTATCGATACGCTGGCGTCAAATATGGATCCTTTAATTAATATAATAAGGCGCTCTAAACCCTGCCAGATCCCCCTGCCAGCTGCCATTTCCCCAGCGTCACTACTTAATGACTCCACATGGTGGCGTTTATCACATGAATGAAGGAGACTTGAGCAGAAATGAATTTCCCCAAGAAGAGTTTGTACAGGTATAATGGAGGACAGCAACGCTACTGTAAGAGTCGCCCCATCCACGTTTAAGTCCAAAGTGTGGACAACAACATGGAGGGAACAAGCAAGCTGGACAAAGACTATGCCATATGCAAGAACTGCCTCGCTAAAGTAAAGTACAGGTAAGGTTACAGGCTTTTTTTGATTTTTCAGTTATAGATATCGTCATGTATCGTTATGTGATTGTCTTGCAATATATCGATTATCGCTGTATCGTGATAGTATCGGTATCGTGAGCCATGTATCTCGTATCGTATTGTGAGGCACCCTTTGTTTCCACCCCTAACCAGGATACTCTAAAAAGAATATTAATGAAGCTTTCCTCTATAAACAGTGGTTTCATAAATATAGCAGAAGTCCGAAGCAGAAGTCTAAACTTGATCACTCTGTAAAAGTCAACATGTTAAGTACTTCAACATGAAATGTCTTGTTTCCATTTTGCCACTTGGTTATTGTCTTAAATTTCATTTTTTTTGACACTAAAATAATTATAGCTAATTAAAAAAAACAAAATAAAAAAAGACCTGGGAATATAATGCTAGTTACAGATTTTTCTCCACTGTCAACATCAGTCAGTTAAACTTCTACAATTTCATTCAGCAGATGCTTTTATCCAAAGCGATGTACATAGGTAGGTAGGTAGGTGGGGCAACATTAAGGACCTTGCCTAAGGGTCCTCACTGGATACCTGCACCCTGACCGGCATCTGAACCACCGATCTCCCATGCCAAGGTCTGGGGTGTTAGTCACTCAGCTATCCAGCTGCATAATTTATATATCTTTTTTCAAACAAACCAAATTAAGTTCAAAGTGCTTTACAAGTGACTGACGGACTAATGCACACCAAAACAATGGAATCTGATAAATATTTGATGGGTAGTTAGGAAGAAAAAAAGATAAAAGATAGTACAATCAGTAAAAAAGAGATTCAAAAATAAATAATAAAATGTTACACAAAATAAAATTATTATAGTAAATCAGCAAAATGTTATTATATAATTTTAAAACTAGTAATAATGGTGATTTAAATAAGCATTAAAAATTCAAACCATTAAATTATCAAACACTACATTAAAGCCAGACTGAATAAATGGTATTTTAGCTCATGTTTAAAAAATATTTTGGGCTCCTCTCTCATCGTCTGGAAGGCTGTTCCAGTGGGTCTGAGTGTAATGACTAAAAGCAGCACCTTTGCTTTATGAAACGGCCACAAGAGCAGAACCAATGGATCTGAAGGGCCTTACTGGATCGTAAACCAGCAGCACTTCAGAGAAGTAGTCTGGTGCAAGGCCTTGTAGTACCTTATAAAGAAATAGAAGAATTTTAAAATCAATACGAAGCCCAACAGGTGAGCAAAGTGTGCTTCACCGTTGTGTCTTAGTGGCTGCAGTCATTAAGATTGGCTTCTTATCTTGATTATACTCAAGTGGGCTAAGGTGTATAGTCTTGATTAGCAAGTTTGACCTGGTCTATGGCAGCATGCCTCTGGATGATCCCAGCACCTTCCCAGTGCCTTTCCCCTGTAACAAATATAAATGTCATGTGACTTTCTCCTGCTTGGGAGATTTTTTTCTAATTTACAGAACCCCTCTAGTGAAAATCAAGTTTCTTTCCTTCTTAACCTGTTCATATGTGTTTTGATATGCTGAATGAATCATAATGAGCAAAATAAGCAGGCAGCTCAACATTTCTGCACTATTCTTATTGTCGTTTTGCACTACTGTGTAGATTCAGAGGTGGAAAAAAAGAAAAAAAGCGACTGAGTGTTTGGTTGCAGGTTTTGTCAGGTCCAGGTGTGATGAAGGCTGCGGTTGATTGGCTGGTGGCAGGGGGGTCACAAGTGGTGGTCCAATCTGACACGTCAGGAGGCGGGGAGAAGAGAGGCTGGAACGCAGGTCTTCAGCTCCAAGCTAATCAGCTCTGATTCCTGACAGCTGCATTCTTGGAGCAGGCCTCCAAACCAGCCACAGCTGGGCTTCCACAGGCCATCCTGACATGATACTCCAGAGTAAAGGGTCACCACAGCACTGCTACCAGTAACTCAAACATGAGGAACCAATGTGCTTGCAGGATGGGGCTTCCTTTATCATTCTGCTTCTTCTTCTTCTTCTGAGTCCAATATTACAGTCTGTGTAGCATAGACTAGTTTTACAGTTTGAGCAGAGTTGTAGGTGAGCTGAACTTTAACAGGCAGGGACAGGTGAGGTAGGGATGTACAGTGACATGCAAAAGTTTGGGCACCCCTGGTCAAAATGTCTGTTTTGGTGAACAATTAAACAAGTAGAAGATTAAATGATTTCGCATGCCACTGTATAGATGAGCACATCTCATAGCACATATGAGAAGAAGCAATGGTGCAGAGATACATCTAAACCAGGGGTAGCCAATCCTGGTCCTCGAGGGCCCCTATCCTGCATGTTTTAGATGCTTCCCTCTTCCAACACACCTGATTCAAATGATCATCTCATCATCAAGCTCTGCAGAAGCCTGATAACAATCCTGATCATTGGAATCAGGTGTGTTGGAAGAGGGACACATCTAAAACATGCAGGATAGTGGCCCTCGAGGACCTGGGTTGGCTACCCCTGATCCAAACCATTTAAAAATAGAAATGGGTCATATTTTTGAGGGAAAGAATTATAAATATATGACTTTGATACATAGAGATGAGTTTTTAGGGGTGTAATCAATGACCAGAGAGAGACTTTATATGTATGTGAATATATTTGAATGATGTCATTTTAACATATTAAATGTTCACTTTTGAACCAGACTTAACCCGATTTTAACCTACATGTCTGTATGTATATCTTTTAGTTGTCTAGTCAACAGAAAATTGCTCAGTGGGAATGCCAAGCATTTGATAGGACCATGATGAATGCAAAGCAGGAACGTCGTTTAATTTCGGATTATCTGACAGGCCTTCTCATTGTTTGTGCTCATATCTAATTTGCACATTAATAAATGCTGACTGTCTGTGTTTTTTATGCGTCTATGTGTCATCAGAGTAAGCCTCACTTTGAATTCACTTCCATTTGCCTTTTGTGGAGCCCAGCTCAATAAAGCTTGTAATTTCCCAACCGCCCACTGTCAGAGGTCCCCCTCCCCCAACCGCTCAATGACAATAACAATCCACCAGGGGAGTGATGTTGGGGGACCGATTGCAGGTCTGCTCAATAGGTCTGCCAGCAAATTGCTTTTTAATGTTTCGCACAATAGCCCAAAACAAAGCGGATTGTTGTCCATAAGCCATGCGAGGCCATTTAAGTGAGTGTGATACATGACTCACGGAGGACTCCAGGTGTCAGCGACACTGTGGGAAGAAAGAGGAGACAGTCGGGTTGATAGGGGCAGGTGAGCATGAATTAATTGTATGGGTTTTGGGGATCTTCAGGTTGTATTGGCTGAGTGTGAGATAAATGCTGAAGAAGGAGCTGTGCTAGTATAAAATGGTCTTGAATAGAAGCGATGCAAAAGCATTCAGCATCTAATTAGGTCTTAATCACACTTACCCCAGTAGGAAATGCTTTGTGTTGTGTCTGAGCTTGTGATTTTACTTCATCTGAGGTGCTGGCCCCTACAACAGGTTGGAGACATGATTCTGTCCCACTTTATCAGACAGTCTTGCTCAGACAGTTGTGCCCCAAGTTGAGTAACAAATGGCAAATAAGTGAACAGGAAAGAGCAGTACACTGTGCTTCTTCTCTTATCACCACACAGCTGGCTAATCACAGTGGGGAATTGGGTGTGAATGTCAGGAAAACTACAATTATCAAGCGACACAAAAGTCCCTCATATAATGTTGTTGGAGAAGGGAGTTTTTGAAGCTACATGGCAATCTGACATGCAATTCTAAAAGGCCAGAAGCCCAGCTTTACTGTTCAATTCAATTCAATTTTATTTATATAGCGCATATTTACAACATGTCATCACATAGCGCTTATCTACGGTGGCCGACAAGGGCCAAACGCACTGCAAAGGCCTAATGCGTCTCAGTTAGAGAAAACAGCATCAGTAACAGAAACGATACAAATCACAAACTCAAACACAAGTCTAAACGAGGTCCAAAAAGAGGAACGTGGTGCAAATTAAAAGAACGTGCTGCAAAACACAAAGACAAATGCATCATCATCAAACGCGCTGCAAATAGAGAAACGCTGCAAACCAAGAAACGATCTCCAAATGAAAAACGCTGAATTACCGGTCACTACAAACGCAGGGGGCGCTCTCAGTGTAACAGCTCAATGGAGAGACACACGGGATGGAGAGAGATAGAACAGCTGACTGAACCACGGTGTTTGAACATACAGTGGGAACAGTGACTTTATTTGATTATATTTATATATTGTGTTTATATCATTGTACAACGCTGCACAGAACAGAACACAGAACAATTCCACAAATAGCTCAACATTGTAACATTACATTGGCATGTGGTGTTGCACAGACATTCATGGTTTACAGAAGATGAATCCTACAGACCTTGATGACCTCCTGACCCGTCCTCTAGCCCCAGCAATATGGTTCTGAGTGAATTGTCTTAACAATTATGAGATGGATTGATTCAAACTTTGGTCCAATAGTTTATACTCCAATGAGGATAGACTGTAATAGCTTGATGATCCCATTACTGTTGGCGAAGCCTGCAGGTCAAAACTTCAATTTGTCCAATATGGTTTATCACTGTATATCTGCTATGACATTCCCTTCTGCCTCAGCTTTTACTTTTTTAGTATTAGTTGTTGTGTGATATTGTGGATATAGCCTCAGTTTAAAATGTTACCCTGCAAACACAGTCTCATTTATATGATATAATATATAATGCATAATCTCTGCTAAAATGATGCCTAGTGTCCCCACTATTTTAGGGTTTTGGGGTCCCTAAAACTGAGGCTTTTGTAAATGCTCTCTCTCTGGTGTTATGTTTTAGTCTGTCCAGGGTAAAACACAGACTTTTAGAAACCATTTATCACCATCTACCCATTTACGTGGCCATTTTCTGGAAGAAGATACAAGCTCTGACTACCAATGGGTAACTCAACATAGATAATGAATTACAGGTGGTGCCTACCTTGCTGTCTAAGCAGGCAGCTGTTGTGCAGTTCTTTTCACCACTGCTATGAACCAATCAACCAACACCCCTGCTTCATGTTTATGCTACCACCCACACGCCCAGTGTGTGTGAATTGTGGTGCCATGCGTGTTTTCATGTGTGTTGATTTGCACACTTCATATTGCACATTTCTGGGGTTAAAACGCTTGTCTCGACAGAAATCGGTTTGTATTAAAATTGCGTTTGTGTGGTTGGAGCCGAAGATAGTGGATGGTAAACAATACAGCAGCTTTACATCACCATGTTATCAGTCGACTTTTGTTTATGGCACATTTGGTTATGTTTTGTTTTTTTCAACCCACCACCACCACCCCTAGTGGGGACCTGTTATCACTCACTTTTTACTTTATTTATTTATTTATTTATTTTAACTTCATTTGTATACATCTTCCTTTCTGTTGTAGAAATGGAGTCCAAGGTAAGCAAGTGGTGATCACACATCACCCAAAAAGGCACACAAAAAACGAAAAACAACACTCCTCCATTGTCACAAAACAAACAAAAACAAGAACAGGAAGAGACAACACACAACAACATACAAACAAAAAACTAAGCAATGCCAGACAACAAGGGACTAATACAATGAAATGGAAACGTAACGATGGTCAAAAACTAGCTCGACAGTAGCCTATGTATTATTGCAAAGGAAAACAAAATAGGAAGGATAGACCATTTATTTATTTATTTTTATTTAGATATGCAAATCTTTTCTCACCATCCCTGAGCCTCTATGATCTTTTCCCATCGATTAATGTAATCATTGTTTTTTATATATCCTTCCAAAATAAACTGGTGTTTAAGGAGACCCTTAAATCTGTGTAGGATCCTACTCCAGTTGCCTTGAAGATGAACTTTTTCCCTAATAATATGAATACCAGAACAAACCAATATTATCCTTTTAAACAAACTCATGAATCTCCTCTTTGTTAATGTATAAATGTGTAATGTCAGAGTATTCACTAGTATTTCCATTATGTTGACCCCGAGTCTTTCTTGAGTCTTGGCGCATGGACCCATTAAGACTTGGTTGTGTAACAAGCAATCAGGAAAATTAAGCTGTGCCATTTTTTTCACTCCTCATTCCTGAAAAGCTGACTCTGGGGATGGAGGCTTTTTCAGCTGACGGCAGCATGGCAGAGCTGTTTGATTCAGCTGCAGCAGCCTGTCAGCCAGGCAAGACTTTCGTCAGACCTTTTTTGAATAATTGAACTCCCCCGGCCCTGAGAGCTTCGCAGCAGTCACAGCGACTATTTTAGGGAGCAGGTACTGTGGCGAATGCTCTGTGCTGAAGTGTGACTCAGGAACACCTTTCTGGGATGGTGCCACGCTGGGTCTAGTGTTCATTTATTAGTTCTGATGTGGCCTGATGGCTTCTCAGATTGGGTGTTAGTAATGGAAATCCTTTGCAGGTAACATCTTTTTGATTTGGAATGAAAGAACACTCCAAGAGCATGTGCTTACATTTAATCTCCTCTTTGAAATTAATTAGTATTTCCTTTACTGTCACACCGAATATATTTTCTTTCTGTCACGTTAAGCATCCCACTCTGGGGTCAGTGAGACTTTATTGTTTTTTTTTTGCAGGAAATGTTCCAAAGTCACATATGCAAAACATGAAGCATATATTTGATGGGGTGTCCAAGCAGCAGACTCCAGGCCCTCAGAGAACAGCGGGGTGATGGGGAGGCACAAAGAGAAACTGGTGGGATAAAGGAACCAGAGCGAAATGGGAAATTCAATTTCCTCAAACCCATATGAGCAATTATCATAATTACATAGTGTAGTGGGAGAAGTGAGGGGTTGGGGGGTGGTAATGTCAGGGAAGCGAAGCAGAAAGGAGACAAACCTCGCCGAGAGAAATTGTCCGTGGTCGGGTCGGCTGGAGGGTAAGGATGGGGGAGAGAGCAAGGTGACAGAAAGGCTGAGAGCTTTTAAGGGCCAATGTAAATGTAAAAAAGGTGTTATGCACCGGCTCCCTGCTTATTTTCATCGCCCCTTTTTTTTCCGAATTGGCAGTTTGACGAGACACCCTCCCTATGCTCTGCTCCCTCATCAAATCTGCTTTATTCCCTTGTTCACCACTGTGTGTAACAATGGCTGTGATACATTCATGCTGAACAGAAGCTCACTGAATTTACACATTCTGTCCTCGAGGCTGGTGAAAGGCTTGGCAAGATATTTGTCTTTTTAGCCTCTGTCTTCAGTTTTCACAGTGTCCAGCTCGTTGTATCTACTGGTGAGCTTCTGCAATGACATTGAAATTGTGAAAATTCCAAATAATTGTGGTTTGCAGGGCTTGATGTCTTGTTTTAGGAGCTGTATGTACGTTTGATGGTAGTGGCATGATTCTCGACGTGTGTGGCCTCCTTCTAGTTGATGAATTTTGTCTGCTAGTTTTAAATATTGTTTGTTTTCCGTGGCTTAGGATGAGAAAGATGATCGAAAAGGTGTCAATCTAATGTCTTTGTATTTATAAAGAGTTGGAGCTGTGTTGTCTTTGCACCATTAATTTGTAAATCAGATAAATAAGTTTGAACGAGCCCTTCCAGAATTCTTAGTAACCACAATCTAGTTTCAGACTAGTGATCTGCTAAATCAGGTTGCACCATTAAAACTTGACCCAACCATGTGTCATAACCAAAACTACTGCATTATACTGAGAGGTGTTTCTATTTTTGGGCACAATATTACTGTCAGTGTGAGATACACACCTGTACACAGAATGAGACAAATAATCTGTTTTTGAACATTAAGTAATTTTCTAGTAGTAAGTAAAATGAATAACCTGTAAATTGTACATAACATGGACTCTTTACCATTGTATTTACAAAGCACTGAGTATTTTTATAGACTGCCATAGACAGCAAGGTTTTATATCATTTTAGTAAAAAATTAGCAGAGTATTATTGTTCCAGACATCTCTTACATATATTCAAATGCAGACCTTGAATAAACAGGTTATTCTGTAACTGGTTAAGTCACTGTCTGCTGTTTATCCAGGCCCAGGCAGCGGTTACTGATTTATTAATGCTACTGGAAGGAATTATGATTATGTTGCTGAAAGGGAAAACAAAAATGTGATATAAATGTTAAGAAATTCAGGCACTTGATAAATAATTCTGGTCCAGATTAGGCCTTCTGGTTTACTGATATCTTTGGTGGGTGTGAATGTGAACAGATATGAACTTTAATTCTATGTGGTAATAAAAAGGTTTTAAGTGTAACTCAGTGAAACCAGCTGAAACCCTGTGATGTAAGTCCAGCCTGGTACTGTGTTGACCAGACTCCATGAAGATGGAGTCTTTACCCTAAATCACTACTTGGTAGACTTAAGCTGCAGATTTTTTTTACCATAAATATTTTGGTTTGTGTACAAAGTTATATTGCATTTTTCACAAATCCACAGATGCATGTGTAGTATATGCACAGAGAGCCCATATTAGTATATGTATAAATATAGGTTTGTGGATATTCTCCCTCACACACCCAGTACACACGCCCCTTCATCTCTTCATTATTTTTTTCACATAAACCCATAGAGCATTCAACCTGCACACATATCATGCACCATTGCATCAGTTTCATAGCCCGTTCTCAGCCTCTCTAATTTGATTCATTCATTTTCTCCCAGCTCATTTCTTCCCTCCCTTTTCTCTGATTGCCTCTGCCATGCATATTAATAACGCACAGATAAAAATACGCTTGATTAAAATCACACCCGGCCCAGCCGCCGAACACTCGTCCCTGTGCACAAACAACACAATGACGGCTCTCTCTTCAGGGCAGGAGGCAGGAAACGAGAACATCCATAATGGATTTCATATACTTCATCATTAAAAGTCTCTTTGTGTGTACACACAATTCACTTCTCACCTATTTGTTTGCAGGGAAGGGAGTCAGAGTTGATTACCCGACCAAGCCGGTGTGCTCCCAGGCAGAGTGTCCTGGCTGCGAGTCAAATGAAATGTGATTCCTCTCAGCACTGTATTTTTCACCCCCAGCTTTTCTTTTGTTTACTTGTAAATAGCATGCGTTTACTGACTGAGCTGCCAGTGCTGTAATTTGTCAGGACTTACAGGTTGTTGTGCACTCAGCTGCATCTGAAATTATTTTTCATGTGCAGCAAAGATGAATTATTTGTTATCTCAGCGCGCCGTCGGCCCTCTGGTGAAGATATCCATATTGATAATGAGACGGGAGCTTTCTTAACGCATGACAGTGTCCGTGGGTGGCCCCCCTATACAGCCTGTACTGATGGAGTGAACAAAACAAAGGGCTTTACACATTTACTACTGAGGCAAACACATGTAGAGACTCAGCAGAGAGCTTGTTTTGTCATCGGTTCCTTCATTTTCTTGGAATCACTCCCATTTTTGACTCACTTTAACGGCCATATCCAAATGGTGTTTTACATATAAATGTAATTCCATAAACCTGCTGGATTGCAGACCTGTGGATGAGATTTACCTTACATGACTCGGATTCAAGTCAGACATGAGTGACAAATCTGATGACTGTAGACTTAATAAAAACCCAAGAGGATTTGCAGCTCGTCTTTGATATCAGGGACTCGTGACTGCTCTTGGCTTGACTGGTTTGTTTACATGTGAGGCAGACTGTCACACTGTCGTCTAAGGAAACTCAAAAAGCTAAATGTAATTGGAGATTACTCTGTGAACCTCTATGAGGACAATCTGTCTTTTCTCATTGGATGGTTTGATGGAAACGAAGGGAGGATGTAGATGCAGAAAGAAAACTGGAGCATCCACAAAGACAAAGTCAATCAGAAAACTGGTGGTATTCCTGTTCTGACTGTTCTCTGACCGAGGAGGAAAACTGTTACCAGGATGCCAGAAAACACAATAGATGTGTGCTTGGATAGGAGTTATTTGCACTTTGAACCACAAATGAATTAGCATTTCTTCTTAGCATTGAGAAGAAATGTCCTGCTAAAGAAAGACCTCTTTAATCATGTTACAGAAATAAACAAAAAAAAAAGAATAAATAAAATACACTTAACTGATCAACAAGACTGACTAATGAAAGAGTCACAGCAGGAGGTTGGTAAATGTGACTTGGAAGACTCATACAAAGCAACCTCATAGAAAACAAGTTTCAGCTAAGAATGCAAAAATGTGAGACTCTTCTCCCTTTAGAAAAAGAAAGAACAAGTGTGTGTAATCAGCTTATTACTAGCAAGAGATTGTTTAAATGTTGGATAGCACCATCAAATGGTAGTAAGTTATGAAGGGACCAAAGGAGGAAATGAGGTAACGTTGCTATAGGACCACAGTCCGGGTAGAGGAGGTCGGGGTGGATGGATGGATTGACAAAACATCTGACTTTAGCAAGGTTGACTGCTTTTTATTTTCTGTTTCAAACCATCATTTAACTTTGACTGTCCCATTTAACTGCATGCGTATTACTGGAACCATGTAATGAAGGTCCTGCACAGAGCCGGCTGGCCCATTAGGCAATATAGGCAAATGCTAAGGAGAATCAGGATAAATTTCACCTTCAATATAATTATATTAAAACTAGTTATTAGTATTAATTCTTAAAATGGAAAAGCTCACATTGATTCAAATGTAAAGCAATGCCCAATTAATATTACTACAAAACAATGCTATTGGATTTCTTTTGTAAGTGTACATAAATCGCAGATGGAGGGGGGCGCCATGTAAAATCTCGCCTAGGGCCCACATTGGGTAGGACCGGCTCTGACTGCAAGCTGCCAAGTCACTGAGGCAGTGAAGCAACCCCAAACTAGAATCTTTCCACCAGCAAGCTTCACAGTTTCAGAGCTACCTGTAGATCCTGTGGTTAAATTTGGGATCTGTGGAAACTTCTTTTTTGCATCAGCTGTTCTGC
>OMNN01063378.1:0-13035 GCA_900302755.1 Chromis chromis | reverse complement strand
GTGTTTCAATTCCATGGAATCGTTTGCCAATTTTGCAAACGATTCCCTTATCAATTCCAGTGGGCGCGAATGACGTCACCACGCACGTTGCATAGCTTACGCAAGCTACGCAACGTGTGTGGCAACATCATTCACCAGTGCAGCCAGCAGGAAACATGGCGCCCAAGCAGCACAAACGCTCGAAAGTTTGGTTACATTTCACGAGAAAGGATGACAACAGGGCAACTTGCAATACTTGCAAAGTGGATCTTTTATCAAAGGGAGGAAATAATACAGATATGCAGAAACATTTGCACACACAGCATGCAATAACTTGGAATGAATGTCGCGTTTTCGATCCGTTCCGGAGTGAATGTCAACCCAGCAGCAACGTTAGCACGTCCTTTGTTCTCCTTTTTCCCAAATGAGAACCGATAAGAGAACCGATAAAGAACCGAATCGTTAAGCAGAATCGAAAATGGAATCGGAATCGTAAAAATCTTATCAATTCCCATCCCTAAAACCAATATCAGCTGATCATATCTGCCAGCCGACTGACTCCACTGGATGATACACACTGACTGTTGACATTTTCGAAGAGTTGCTCATGACCTGAGTATTTAGTCACACATTCCTGATTTGATGCTTGAGCTGATCATTTCAACCTGTGCACCTGCATGCAGTATAACCCAGTTATGGTGGCTGCAGGTCTGACTCAATTATTTTATGGTGGTGTCTTTTACACACATGCAGGATGCTGCTGAGCAGATAATCCAAACCGTCTTGTGGGCTCAGAGGCTTCTAGGCTGTGTAATGTAAACAAATGGTTACAGTCTGATAACAGTTTGGCAGTTAAACCGGGAGATTAGCATGGCCAGGAGAGACACTTGTATGAACTTCCACTTTTTTTCCCTCCACATTATTCTCACGTGTCAACCGCCTCAATATACAGTGAGATGTAGAGATGACCATGTTGTGCTTCTGGTGTTCTGCCCTATTTTCATTGTATTTTGTAGGATTTCCATAACTGTGCTGTGTGTATTCTTGGCCTCCGGAGGATGAACCTCACTGTTTCTGGTTTCCCATTCCCTTTAGTGCCACTTCTAACCATGAAAATCTAATGTGGAATGAAATCAACTGAGCGTATTTATGATCCCTGAGGCAAGAACAATTTATATTTTCGTATCGTAATGAACTTTACTCAAAAAAAGTCAATTTTTGCTCAATCAATAACTCATTTCTTCCTTGTGTGCTTCGATTGAGAGGTTCTAATATGGTCTAAATTGTTATTTCAGAGGCTAGTTAAAAGGAATATTGCTTCACGGTCACTGTTTAGGAACTGACCTGTATCCTCTTTGTAATCTAACCCGTGAGAACATGCTATCACAATATCATTTCCCCTTAAAATCACATGTGCTGCAAGCAAACTGCTCTTATGAGGCCAGTCGGGGAGATACCGGTCACTGGATCATGAGGCAGGAAGCACAGAGGCGCTCTGTGTGTGATTAAACTGGAACGATACGACAGTGTGCAGGGCGAACTGTTAAAATAACTTACCATAAATGTTAAACTCGATCGCTTGCTCACACTCTCGCTGACCTGCAGACATCACTTAACATAGTTCACATGCACACCTTGATACGCCGGTGTCACAACACAGACACTTGGTGCTAAATCTGTCTCTACCAGGCACTTAGCAGCAGCTGAAGTCAAAGTTGAGACCTTCATCAAGAGAAGCTTTTCAACTCTGAAGAGCTCAGAGCAGAGAAATGCAGTGCAACATATCAAAGAGTCAGAGATGCGTATGTTGTGGGGGAGTTTTTGTGCTTCAAGGTGCTTTAGTTCCTGACTCCACTGCAAAATATATATCCAAATAATGATTTTTTACATAGTTTAATGTCAGTTTTTTCTCTCCACTCAAATCTCATCGTGTAATTATTTAGCCAAGCCCCTAAATATTATGTT
Source organism: Chromis chromis (assembly GCA_900302755.1). Lineage (NCBI taxonomy): Eukaryota > Metazoa > Chordata > Actinopteri > Pomacentridae > Chromis > Chromis chromis. Next base: position 11,091 of record OMNN01063378.1, on the reverse strand, counting down.
TAATGTAGACCGCAGACAAAACCTATGATGTCAAAGCCCTTTCTAGGGGACTTTGGGCTCAGTTGCTGTAAATCCGTCCACTTACAAGCTGCACTTTGAAGCTCTGAGGTTCTATTTTGCATGCCAACAAATATGCACATTATCCCCATGTGTGCACATCATGGACCCCCGTTCTCAAAAGGCCGTACGCATGCAAACTGAGCAACATATGCTCAGAGTTGGGGCTATGATTTATTCTGCATCAGTGAACCAGTCTGAGAACAGCAGAGGAGAGAGCCAACAGATGCCATCATATTTTATAGGATTAAGAAATGGTATACAAAACAGCTAATGCTCCCTCAATCCACCTATCATGAAACAGTATATGGAGAGCTAAGTGAAGGAGGGAGAGTTGGGGAAGTTGCTGCTATAATCAATATTTTATACTGATTATTGATCAAATTCAGATTATGAATGAGGTTGTTTATAAAGATGAGCCATAGCTACAAGCAGGAACACAAACAAACGAGTTGTTACGGAATAGGATTTGGGCGTGACGACTGATCGGAACAAGTAGGACTGATTCTGTTCCAGTCTGGATCAGCTGGTGTCGACCTTCTGCAGATGAAATCATACAGCGCGTGATACGTAGAAACTCTAATCTTTAGTCTTCAGATCCAAGTTTTGCCAGTCATTCTTATCAAGGTTTTTATTAACAACATGTTTGACATATTCAGTGTGTTGTTTAGTAGGGACAAAATATCGATACAGCGATGCATCGTAACACCTCCTCCTACTTCATGATCTGGTGCTATCAAATGAATGAAGGTTCAGTGAATGGGAGTGACTAAGCTGTGGAGAAGAGGAAGAAAACGGCAAATCAGAGAATGAATTAATTGAGTTGATACATTATTAAAATTGAGTAATATTAATAATACATACACACACACACATTGACACCACAACACATAATTCCTGTTTTTTTTTGTTTTTTTGCCTTTTTAGGGCTATTTTCTTCTTCTTCAGTAACACAGATTCAAGTCCCAGTATAGTGCAAAAATACAAATTATAACAATAAATATAAATAAATAACTATAAAAAATACACCTAAGAAACATAGCTTAAAAAAACAGCACAGTGTAATAGGTATTAAAGAGCATACTGTCAATCACAGTATGTTAGGATGCTTGTAGCAGTTGTGTAGTCAGTCCATTTCGATATTGTGATGTATTGAAGATGATTATCTTGCACTGTATCAGGTGCTGCAGAATCTCTGTATTGTCATGGGAAACGGATCGTGAGTAACTCTATGACTCCCACTCCTATTATCTGGTGTATTTATTCATGAGTAATGCAAAGTTGTATGGTCTTTCCTGACTGTCAAAGACTATAATCTGTGCAAGTTGGTGGAATAAGTCCATCTGTGTGGTTCATCTATGGAGGTTTTATCTCGTCTTCAGGTGTCCTGAGTTTAAAGAGTGTTTTACTGTCTTTACACTGTTTTGCTTTGGCAGCCTTTTTACTGAGTCTCGCTGCTTTCATTAGCGATGTCTCAAGACACAACAGGCAGCTGTTTCCAGCAAAAAAGAGATAATAAAGCAATTATGAGCAAAGTCCCCAAATAGGGCTGCAACTAACTAATTGTTTTGTTTGTTGTTTGGCTTGTAAAATGTCTGAAAATGCAGATCAGCATTTCTCAAAACCCAAGATGACGCCCTCAAATGTCTTGTTTTGTCCTCAACCCAAAGATATTCAGCTTACAGAAAATATACACATTTAAGAAGCTGGAATCAGAGAATTTAGACTTTTTTTTTCTAAAATAAATTACTCAGTCAGATTAATTGGCTGTAAAAAATAGTTGCTGATTAATGTAATAGTTGACAACTAATGCAGCTTGTTAGTGAATACAGGGGGTGGTCACAGTGAAGGATTTAACAGCTACTCCTCTGCAGTTGGTAAGGACCAAAACAGAGCTTAAAATGGAGTAAATATTGGAGTTATATTGATCACATGAATAGAATTAGCACAACAAATAAATGCTGATGATACCTTATTTCTTCTGAATGTATAAATAAACCATTGTTTGCTAGCCAGCTTAAGGGTTGTGTTTAGAGCTTACTGCGCTGTCCATAAGTGGCCAAAAAAATCGATTAGGCACGTTGAAGCTGTTATTTCAGATTACTGTGTGTTTAAACTGGAATTTCATTGAAATTTGCAATTAAAATCATGGCATTTTAAAAGCATTATCACTGTGCAGATGATGAGCTGAGTCATTTCAGTGAGGGGGATAACTGATAAAACAATAGTGGTGTTGGAACAAGGGCAGCCAGCTCATCCTGCACATAGAACTTATAGTATATTCCTTAGCTGCACTTAAAAACTGAATGAAGATATAAAATGTGTCACTGTGCATTGTTTGTGAAACTCAGCTGTAGCATGGGATCCATTAGTGCATGTTTACTGCGTCCACTAATCAGAGTTGGCGCTTCTCTGCTCAGCTTACATGCCACAGAGCAGACAGGGCCTGGCCTCAAAATGGATGAAAATCAGCAACAGGCTTGAAAGTGTTTTTATTACTCACGTGTCTATTTTTAGCATCATTGTATAGCTGGATGGAGGAGTGGAAAGAACACAGAAGCAGAAATTGGCTGAGAAGCAGTTGACTGAACGCCTGGATGGAGGCCACGGATTTTAACACTTGGCTTTTCTTGTATTTTCTCTCCTTTATAGCAGCTCTGTGATGCTTCGGTCGAGGATTAATGTGAGCCGAGTAAACGGCTGTTTCGGGAGGTTCGGGGTATTAAAATGTTAAAATGAATAGAGCTGTTAGATTGTCCAACACCTTTACAGCCTGAATGAAGTTTTTCGTGATGACTGTGGCTCCTGTACAAAACATGCCTTGTGTTCGGAGGTACAGACAGAAAAAATGTGCATAAAAAGGTTTGTTTATGAGGTCCTGAGAGGCTTTCTTACCATATTTCCTGTTTAAGTGTCGCAATCAGCACTCTTCTCTATCTGACCGTGGGAAAAGCTGAATGGGAAAGGCCTTTCCTTCAGTTTTCCTGGACTGAATGTGAGAGTGTGTGCTAAAATAACTAATCGTATCTGACTGCAGCACTACTGTTTTGTCTACACAGACCTGTTAATGGTGCACACATGGCAGTGTCTGTGCAGAATCATAAATGCCTTTGTGATTGGTTCTCTCTTGCAAGAAAGGAGAAAAAAAACACCTTTTTCCTTTACATTTTATTCCTGTCATCTCCTCAGACTTAATGGACATCTGACTCTATGCAATTATTTCATATCATATTCACCCCGGTGGGCATGAAACCCAAGATAAGAAGGCTTTTGGAAGTCACCGCACTGTTTGTAGGATTTCTTGACATGCAGCACTGCAGCTCTGAGGGAGAGTAGCCGGGATGAAGGAAAAGTTGGTGTGATTGCGGTTCGGTCTTTGTTGTGGCCATAGGGGGAGTGTGTGGGAGGACATCAGACAGTCACTTGGGGCGAACTGTGGCTGCTCTGTAGGTATCTGTTGCCTCGGGAGGCTGGCTGGCTTAAAGTAAGAGCTGGATGTCTCGACAGCGGCGCAACAGAGCTCAGACATCTGTTCCTCTCTGCATCTGTTTTATCCTAATATCACCCCGTAGTTTGTGCTTCAGCTCGTAAGCAGAATTCATTTCGGCCGAAGCAATTAGCCTATTAATTGATTTGTAAATTGTAATCTGCAGCCTTTTTTTTATTTTTTATAATTGATTAACAGCATTTTCACAATTTATCTAATTTCTGCTTCTCCAATGTGAATATTTGCTGGTTTTCTTAGTTTTCTCTGATAATAAACTGAATATGTTTGAGTTTCAGGCTGAAATGCAACAAAACTGATTGACATTTGTTACTATTTGTTGACATTTTATAGAATTAAAGATTAATCCTCAATGAAAAATAATTGCATTAAAATGTATTAGTCATTTATTGAAGAATGCATGAGTAAAAGCAAAATATTATCAGTGATATCTTGTAGTAGCAACATGTAATATTGTGTTTTTTGGGGGAAAATGGCATTAAATTTGTCTCTAGTTCTATTACATAAAAAATTATGTTCTGTTAAATCTGTTTCACAGTTAACCAGACATCATTTTCAGAAGTAGCTACACATATTTGCTTCCTTGCCAAGAGTTAGACGAGAAGATTGATACCACTCTTGATAAATATGAAGCAAAAATTTGGGTATGATTAGCTTAGCTTAGCTTAGCTTAACACAAACAACCAAGAGAAACAGAATGTGTCTGTCTATATGTGCCTAAATCCACCTACCAACAACTCTCAAGTTTGTAAAATGTGCTTTTACAGGACATAGACTATACTTGTAGGAAGATCTTGTTACCTACGAAGCTAGCTGTTTTCGTATTTGCCATCCAAATGCTAAGCTAAGCTAACTGGTTGCAGGTGATAACTTTACTTCGAGACATGAGAGTGGTTACCATCTTTTCATTTTTTCAAATATATGTAAGCAAACAAGTGTTTTTCACAAAATGTTAAACTATTTCTTTGAAACTGAATAATAACAAACCCATGTCTAAGCGCCATAAATCCTTTTAAAATATACATTTTCATTTGAACATGGGATGTATTTGAGGTCTGTTTTCTTCACCTTACTGCAGAAAGAATTTCCCCTTTGGTATAAAACATGGACCCAGATATAATTCACTTATCCACAGTCCATGTCCTACAGTAGCGTAAAATAAGCGTCTGCATTGGTTTAGCCAAATGTGTCTCTTGTGCATGTTGACACAGATGCAAAAAAAAAAGTGCTAAAATGTACTCTTTGCAGTCTCACTGGTTGACCCGGCAGCCTGAATGTGTTGTTTAAAGGCTTAAAGGGAGATTTGTAAAGAACAGAAATTCATTTTGTCTGCCAAGATTATGGGTTTTGTGGTGCAACATTAGAAGATTAAACATACAGCACATTACACCACATGTAAAACACACAAACACGAAGACAGGGCCGCTGCGTGTTGTGCAGGGATTGTAACAAACTGCACTGTTTAAAGAGCTGAGAGGGAGAAGAGACTACATATGGGTCTGATTAGAGAAAGAGAGACTGTGGAGGCTTCCCAACATGTTCCCATCTCCATGGTAGTTTGTGTGTGAGACAAGACATTGTAGCCGTTTGTCAGGGAGGCAACATTTCTGCTGTTGTAAATGGAGAAACGCTTTGCCTGGAATTATTGCTTGGAGCTGTAAAGAGGGGAAGCTCTTCAAGTGTGAGACGGAGAGCAGATGGGAGACAAAAGACATTAAATGAGTTGGAGGAGAAGCACAGACAGTCAGAGGCAGCAAAAATGTTCCATGTTCGAGTAATTCACTTCTAATATCAGAGAAGAGTTAAGAGAAAACAGGTCCAGGTGATAATACAGACAGGACTGGATGGAGGTGGAGGGTCTGCAGGGGCGACATGTTTTTCTTGGTTTGTGGCTGAATAGAAATGGAGAACGCCCAGCTCGTTCTTGCCTGTTCTCTCTCAAATGGATTTTCAACCACTAGCACATACCTCGGGTTACCTGGCTCTTAAATAAGGCAGATTGAGGGATACATTAAAGACATAACACTTGAAACCGTTCATTTAAAATAACAAACACACATAGATAGAGCTGCCAGTCAAGACTATATTTCTCCAAATGAATTTGAGTACTTCATAAAAGGTCATTTTATGTTAGATTTTTGAGCTATGTGAGTGTATTCAGCTGCTGCAAGGACAAAATATATCGAAAAGCTGTCACTACGAATAAACAGACAACACACGGTGGTTTTGTCTGTTCTGGCGATGCATCGTCTTCATTTTCTGTTCAGGTGATCATGCATTACACTACTACTGCTGTGGTCTGCCATTGAAACTGCACAGTGTAAAAAACACTCATTTGCTTGGTGATAATATAAAGTACTCCCATTCTTTCAAGGCCTTGGGTCTTTAGAAACCTTTATTTGGACCATTGTATTAACCGGCTGAGTGTAGCCGACCAATGACTGGAGCCAAAACGAATGATATCTCAGAAAAGAAACATTTGTCACAATAAACTGAAACAGTCGGTTTAAATATTTATCAGTAATGTTCCTCATTGATTGCGGCAGCCCTACACATAAATGTGTTTGTTAAAATGTAATATATTACTTATAACTTATACCTCAGGCATCCTCATTTGCACAGCTGTCATCAAAATCTTCCAATATCTGAACTAATTCCCTTTGAATTATACACTTATCAGATAAAACACTGGGGAAATGATACTTATAATTATGTCATTTTGAAGCCAAAACATTGTTAGTAACAAAAAAAGTATTGCATTAGCCTGCACAGGGTGTTATATGGTCATACACCGACCAGCCACAACCTTAACACCACTGACAAAATATGTGAATGACATTGATCAATAGAATGCATTGTTCGGTTGGGAAACCTAGAGTCTTGGCTTTGATGTGGATGCTACGACACCGACCTCGCGGCATACACATCCTTCCAGCAAGACAATACACCCGAGAACATGAATCATGAAGAAGAGATTAAGCATTGACCTGGTCTCAAAACTCACCAGATCCCAAACTGATTGAGTATCTGGAGGATGTATTAGAACAAGCTTGATTCATGGAGACCCCACCCAGCAATCCAAAGACCCAGAGGATCCAAGGCCAGTATCCCAATGCCCACCCCCAGAGGTCTTATAGCCATGGCCCAACAGGTCAAAGCTGTTTGGCGGCACAAGGGGAACCTACTCAATATCAGCCACATGGTTTTAATGTGGCTGATCAGTGCATATACCTCTAAAGCTGAATAAAATGTCCTGGCACATTCTCATTTCATTTCCTGCACCTTTTTTTCATGATCGAGTGTATATTTTCACTTCTGTTTCATCTAAGCTTGGATGAGAGCCGAGCTGTTTTTAATGAAAATTCTTTGATCCAGCAGGTGGCCATGAAATATGTTGATATTCAACATGATCCATCTATAAGAACTATAGAGCCAATACCAAGAGAGACCAATTACCTTAACAATGTGGGTGGTTGTGAAAGCGTTGTTTGGATCAAAGGTTGTTCTGGTCTCATTGTGAATATGATCAGGGTGGTCCAACAAAGTCCGTGTTTTTGCAGGCAGGCTCACAACCATCACAAAAACCTTCAAAACCTTGAAAAACCTCCCATTGAACGGAGCAGCACAGTGAAAAGTTTGAAGTTAGTGCCAGTTATCCAGGTTGACCCTCTGTTTCTCTGCTGGTGTCTGCACATAGTCAGCATCTCTGGGGATATCAAACCTTTGCCCTTGTTCATTGTGTGCAGAATGAAAGGCACCTAATACGGATTTCGAAATCCTCCCCGGCTAGATATCTATCACAATAATGGAAGTGAGTGTGCTCAGATCAGATAAAGTCTTACATCCATTCTGCTGCTTGTCAGTCATCTGACACCCGCAGGAAGCAACAGAGGTGTCTCTCAGGAAATAATATGACAAACATATGTCACCTTTCACAATTTATTGTCATATCAATGTTTTCTGTCCTTGTTTGTCGAGACCAAGATTACATCCAAATTAGGTTTTACTGTGTGAAGCTTGACTTTTACAATAATAGAAGAAACAGTAGCAGCTCTGTAAGGCTGTATTCAGGCCCAGCATCAGGAGATATTTTATTTATTTATTTATTTATTTAACCTTAATTTTACCAGGTATACCAGATATAGTGTTTATTACGTTTGCTATCTTAGTTGAGGTTGTTAGTATATTAACATTTAACACTAATTAACATTATATACACACTGATCCCCCATGATAATAAAAGCACCTGTCTAATATTATGTAGGTCCTCCTTGTGTCATCAGAATAGCTTTGAAAGGCATATTATTCTGCCTAAAGGGAGTTATAAAGGGGTGTACGTGGTCCGCATCAGTGTTTAGGTAGGTGCTGCGTGTCAAAGTAACATCCACGTGAATGTCAGGACCCAAGGTTTCCCAGCAGAACATTGACCCACAGCATCACTCTGCCTCCACCAGCCTGCCTTCGTCCCAAAGTACATCTTTTTCCATTTCCAGGTATATGACGTGTATACACACCAGATATGCAAAAAAGTTCCATTCTATAGACCAGGACACCTTCTTCCATTGCTCTATGGAGGTGTCCATTGTAGACGCTTTCAGGCAGGGGACAGGGGTCAGCATGGAAACTCTGACCGATCCGTAGCTACACAGCCCCATATACAGCAAGTTGCAATGCGCTGAGTGTTTTCACACCTTTCTATCATAGCAGGCTAGTTTTCGCTCCTTATGTGCGTCAAAGAGCCTTGGGTATCCATGACCCTATTGCCTGTTAACCAGTTGTCCTTCCTTGGACCATTTTGGGAACATCCCACAGGACCTGTCATTTTTGAAGATGTTCTGACCGAGTCATCCAGCCATCACACTTTGGTCCTTGTCAGATTCACTCTGATCTTTATGCTGCCAGTTTTTCCTGCTTCCAACAAATCAACCTCAAGATCTGACTGTTCACTAGCTGCCTAACATATCCCACCCCTTGACAGATGCCACTGCAACGAGAAAATCAATGTTACTCACTTCGCCTCACAGTGGTTTTAATGTTGTGGCTGATTGTTGTATAGTATCGCAGAGGCTGCTGGGAATGTATTTTGATTTGGGTACCAGATATATAAAAAAATGAACTGACCTGAATTACCACTGTGAAGGATACATGAATGTCTATATCAAATACACCCAATCAGTTTTTGGTCCGGATAATTGCCATCCCCAAGCCCCTTGCTGTGGTACATAATGTCGCTTTCATATAATTTAATTTAGATCATAATTACAAGCAAAGGAAGAGGGAAACCCATCCAACCCAACCTCCTCACACTTTAAAAAAACAACAGAGAGGTCAACAAACAGTTGACATAATGACTGCAAAGCCGCCATTACTGACAGTTACATCTAATTAAAATACAGTAAAAACCCCAATTTAAGCAAATTAAATGGACTTAAAAGGAACTAAACAGTTTCTGGTTTCACTTATTAATACACTGCTCCAAAAATAACTATTGATATCACTGCAAGGGTTTCACTCAGGTTTTCCTGTTCTGTCTGTTCTGCCCACATTGCATGAATGCAGCATGAAAACAATTAAATACAGTACTGTTTAAATTACAGAGTGATTGCAAGAGAATGTGATGTATATGTTGACACTAGTAAAGCTGTACAACATCAACATGCAGCCCATTTTGCAGAGTTTTAAAATCTAGCCCTGTGAGAGAATTAAAGTGAAATATACTAATACAGCACTTTTACGTTCTGTTTAAAACCTGGATGATGATCAGAGATCTGTTGCAGTGAGCAAACAGGGAGCTACTTGGACTGCACCCAGCCTGTAAAAGCCCCTCATCCTGCCCAGATGCCAAAAGAAACAGCATCCATCTAATTCACTCTCAGGCCGATCAAATCATCAGATTATGATTACTTTGGCTGCCAGCATATGGCAGTGGAAGCCCCTCAGATCCTGCTGGCCGTATCCATCGAATCAAATATTGACATAGTGCTGATGCTGAGCAGATGTGTGATGTAAGGAGGACATGGTGTGCAGACCACCTCCTATACAACTGCCACCCTCGCACAAATGCACTCACGGCAGGAGGTCGCCTCCCCAAAAACCTGCAGATTAACCAGAGCAATCAGTGTGGGCGCTCTTCAGCTCCCCGAGCCCCAGATTCTGCTTGTAGCCCCAGAGGTAGTTAAAAACTACAAGCCATATTAGCTCCCCAAATCTCTCTTCTCACGCAAAGGCCAGGACTGAATTATTACTGAACAAGCTACGGCACGGTGTACTGTAATAATGCATGCATAATTCATGTAATGTGTAAATATAGTAGAGCTAATTTTCCTGAATAACATAATTTGCCATGTAGATAGTGAAAAGAATTATTTATATTTCAAACAGAAAAACTGCTGCGTTTCATACAGAATGTGAAAATAAACTGAATATCGTTGGTTTTTGGACTGTTGGTTGGACAAAACAAGAGATTTGAAGACATCATCTTGGGTGTCACATTTTTTTTCCTGCTATTTAAAAGAACATATAAGTAAATTCATTGAGTTAAAACACAATCAGCAAATTTGCTGCCAAGAAAACTGTTAGCTTCCACCTTAGTTTTCAGCTGCAACAGCAATTTGGACTTCAGAAGATAGTCATTATGAGTAACAATAATTATGGATGAACTGGATAAGAAACAAGCATCAGAAAGTAGAGGCTTGCAATGCAACTTTTTAGATTACATTTCTAGAGGAAATACAGTAGAAGTTAAAGTTTTTCTTAGGTCTTCAATAAATACTACTTCAGCTACAGACAGATGAGAAATTAAAGGAAAAACGTGAACACTTGAGCCCTACAATGAGGGGATCTGGTGGCTCTGTTATGCTGGCATGGTTTGGGTCCATTTGTCCCTGTATAGGGAAGGGTCACTGCAAATCAATACAAAGTTGCTCTGAGTGGTCACCTTTAATCTCATGATGAAACATTTCTATCGTGACAGGAGTGGTCTCTTCCATAGGGCACAAGGGGTCAGTGAAAGGTTTGATGAAAATGATGTGGGCTGAACTCCTGAGAGATTTTGTACCAGTACACCAAATTATGGAATATCTTTTGGAAGAATGATTTTCATCCCTGTAGTATAGATCCAGAGACTTGGTGAATCAATAGTCTGCTTTCCACCGCAAGAACTTAAGGGCAAAATTGTGCCAATGTTCTCTGGAACGCCCTCCTTATCGGCCCTTTCCGGCTTTCTGATTCCATTGCAGTGGAATCAGAAACTCATTTCTATTAGCACATAGGTACTAGAATAATGGAGGGTTTGGTATGTTAGCCTATATGGTGAACCTTACATTGTTGTTGGTGATATTTGAGGACATCAAAAGGGCAGAAAAAATGGTGAGTTTAACCAATCAACGTTGAGACCCACCTAGCTGTTTTTTCAAGGACTATTCAGAGGTAACTACCATGGAGTAGGTACCTATTTTTACCCCTAAAAATGACCCATAAAGAGGTTCTACATAGCTGGTTCTTGCAATTGGAACACACAAACGTTCGGG